>CM049576.1:6528793-6804003 GCA_027123335.1 Amphiprion clarkii
AGCCATGGAATGCTAAAGACTAACCCACAGATGCTAGTCACCAGACTAAGGATGCTACTAATTAGCCATGGAATGCTAAAGACTAACCCACAGATGCTAATCACCAGACTGAGGATGCTACTAATTAGCCATGGAATGCTAAAGACTAACCCACAGATGCTAGTCACCAGGCTAAGGATGCTACTTATTAGCCATGGAATGCTAAAGACTAACCCACAAATTCTAGTCACCAGGCTAACGATGTCTTATTGTTAGCTTGCACCAGTTTGACCATCGCCTGCAGGTTGTTGTTGACGGCCTCCATCTGTTTTTGTTGCTCCTGCAGCTCCTTATTGTTAGCTTGCAGCAGTCGGACTTCCTCCTGCAGGTCGTTGTTGACGGCGTCCGTCTGTTTTTGTTGCTCCTGCAGCTCCTTATTGTTAGCTTGCAGCAGTCGGACTTCCTCCTGCAGGTTGTTGTTGATGGCGTCCATCTGTTTTTGTTGCTCCTGCAGCTCCTTATTGTTAGCTTGCAGCAGTTGGACTTCGTCCTGCAGGTCGTTGTTGACGGCGTCCGTCTGTTTTTGTTGCTCCTGCAGCTCCTTATTGTTAGCTTGCAGCAGTTGGACTTCCTCCTGCAGGTCGTTGTTGACGGCGTCCATCTGTTTTTGTTGCTCCTGTAGCTCGCTATTGTTAGCTTGCAGCAGTCGGACTTCCTCCTGCAGGTCGTTGTTGACGGCGTCCGTCTCTTTCAGTCGCTTCAGAATCTTTTGTGTTTCTTTTTCTTTCTCAGCAACGTCCTTTCTGAGCTGCTCCACCATTTGACGCTCGGCCGTCCAGCTTCGTTCTTTCTGCTGGATCTCGTCGTTGGCCTGCAGCAGCTGATCCTCGACATCGAAGAGCGTCGCTGAGAGACTCTCGTTGATGCCTCCAAGTCAAACAACTTCCTGCTCCCTGACGTACATCTGTTGTTCCAGGAAGTCGAGGCTGTCGACCGTCTGCTGATGCATCTAGGATTCTTCTGCCAGCTTTTCCTCCAGACTCCTGATCTGGAGGAGGTTCTCCTCATCCCGGTCTATCAGCTGCGTCTTCTCTGCCTGGAGCTTTGTGATCTCGTCCTCCATCTTTCTGATACATTCTTGCAGAGGGTTGATGTTCTCCTCCTGCATCTGTGGCATGTGTAACCAGGCAACCAGAGACAGGACCTGGCAGGACTGGGTAGGACCGGGTAGGACCTGGTAGAACCGGGTAGGACCTGGTAGGACTGTGTAGGACCAGGTAGGAGCTGGTAGGACCGGGTAGGACCTGTTAGGACCTGGTAGAACTGGGTAGGACCTGGTAGGACCTGGTAGGACCGGGTAGGACCTGGTAGAACCTGGTAGAGCTGGGTAGGACCTGGTAGAACTGGGTAGGACCTGGTAGGACCTGGTAGGACCGGGATAGGACCTGGTAGAACCTGGTAGAGCTGGGTAGGACCTGGTAGAACTGGGTAGGCCCTGTTAGGACCTGGTAGGACCGGGTAGGACCTGGTAGAACCTGGTAGAACTGGGTAGGACCTGGTAGGACCTGGTAGGGTTAACAAGTTGTTGTAAGTACAGGATGCTAGTGAACACAGCATAGATGCTAGATGCTAGTCTATAGGATGATAGTGAACAGAGCACAAATGCTAGATGCTAGCCTATAGGATGCTAGTGAACAGAGCATAGATGTTAGTCTATAGGATGCTAGTGAACAGAGCATAGATGCTAGTTGCTAGCCTATAGGATGCTAGTGCAGTGCAGAAGTGGTAGATGCCAGTGATTTGTGTGACTAGCAGTGGAGTACTAGCTATTAGCTTATCATGCGAGAGGCTAATGTGGGAGGGCTAGTTACTCACTTATAATGCCAGTGAGAAGACTAGGAAAGCTAGCCGCTAGCTTATTAAGTGATTGCATAGCCTCAGAATGCTAACTGCTAATGATGGTGCTGACTAATCAAGGACAGTTCAGGAAAGTTCTAAATAATAAAATCAATGCTACTTATTAGCCAAGGAAAGCCAGTTGCTAGTCCAAAATATTACAATGGTGTAATTTTTGATTTCCAAATTTAGCATGGTTTTATTTTTTGTTTATTATTTGTTGTATTTTCTTGTTGTGTGTGTTTTTAACAAGTCAACTTGTTAATTAACACTTTTCTTCTGTGATTTAAAAAAATATATTATTGGTAATTAACAAAATGAAGAAAATCTGTAAAACAACTTAAATTCTTCAGAAAAAGTTTCAGTTAAAACGTCTTTTATTTCTCATTTTAAGACATAAAAATGACAAAGTGCTGAGATTTCTGCGTGTCAGAGGATCCAAACCGACGTCCTTAAAAACAGTTTTTCTGCAGAAGCTGCAGAGTGAAACCGGATCCTCCGATCAGCTGGATGTAATATTTTTCTGCACGAAGCCTCTTTTGTGTTCGGAGTCCAGAACGTTCCGTCTGTGGAAAAAATCAAAGTGCTGAAGAGAACATGAAGGTTTGTGGCTTCGTTTAGACCGAAGCTCCAGGCTCCGCTTTTATTCCATCTGTCAGGAAAACACAAAGAAAGAAGCTCTGCAGGTTTAACACAGAGACTGACTCACTTTACCAAAATAAAAGCACAGCTACAGTTTAAATGTGGTGGAGATTTTACCAAATAAAAGCCCATTACAGACTTTGATGTGGTGGAGATTTTACCAAAATAAAAGCACAACTAAAGGCTTTGATGTGGTTTAGATTTTACCAAAATAAAAGCCCAGCAACAGGCTTCAATATGGAAGAGATTTTAAAAGTAGACATTTTGTTTCACTGCTTTTAATTAATTAGTTTTATGATTAATAATAAATTAAGTTGTTTTTAATTCACTTGATTTTATTTCTATTTTTTATTTTCTATTTTTTGCTTTTATTCAATCAGTTTTAGTCATTCGACAAAATTTGTGTTGATTTTTTTTAAATCATGTAATTTTATTCTTCTGTATTTTATATTTTAACTTTTACGTTTTGATTTTTTTAACTTCTAAATAAAACAGTTTGCAAAAAATCTACTGTAATTTTTTGATTATTCATTGGTCACTTAAAATTATTTTAAAATTAGATACAAAAATGCCAAACAAAAAAAGATATTCAGAAGCCTGGCACTTTTACTCTGCATTTTTATTCACCTAATTTCATCTAGTTTGTTTACTTTATGTTTTTCATCTGTCTTAGTTTGTTAATGAATTTTAATTTTTCTATAAATTTTTTTCAACTTGTCTGCATGTTTTATGTTTTTATTTTTCTATTTTTGGGGTGGGGATTTAAACAAATTAATTTTACTCTCTTGCATTTTCTATTTTATCTTTTACATGTTTTATTGTTTCACTTTAGTCTGAAATAAACCTGCTCTTTAAAACACACAAACTAAAATTATTGTTAAAATTATTAAAATTATTTTAAAAAAATTAAAAAACAAAAAATCAGACTTTTGAATACATATTTTTATTTATTTAATTGTTTACTTCATGTTTTTCATCTGTTTCAGTCTGTCAATCAGTTTTACATTTATTTTACATTTTATTTTTACATTTATTTGCACTTTTTTTAAAAAAAACTTGTCGACATTTTTTATTTTATAAATTTAAAATAATTAAAGTTTTTAGGAGGTGTTTATATAATTAAATTTTACTGTTTTATTTTCTATTTTATCTTCTACATGTTTAACTGTGTGTGATAATCAGCCTCCTAAAAAAATAATTTATTTTTATTATTTCTGTTTGTCAGTCGGGAAAAATCCTTTTCAAATTGAAGATTAAACATTAAATTATATATTCTTAAATAAGATCTGCAAAAACCTGCTTGTGATGCATTCATTAAAAAAGTTAAATGATGTTTCAAAATTGCAAGAACAGTCATTTTTTGGTAAATGATGATTAAAAAGAACAGTTCATTCACTCTGCACACAGACATGCTGGCTTTAATGTAAATGATCTAAATGTTGTAGTTTAATGAGTATTAAAGCTGTTTTCTGTACATAAATAAATATCAATCTGCTGTTTTAACTGTATTTATGAGCAGTGGCAGGTAGATGGAGCCCTCTGCTGGACAGAAAACGTCATGTCATCCTGAGAAAATCAGTTGTTTATTGTTTTAAATCCTCTCAAACGTGTTTGTGGAAGCAGCTTCTAAGACCAACATCTAGACCTTCATGAACACCAGGTTCTGTTTCCGACCAACGAGTCCATGAAGAAGGAAGTTCTTCCTCTAGAAGCAGAACGTTAAAGAAAAGACCTTCTGGAGGAAAGTTCTGTGGTCAGATGGAACAAAACCTGAAGGTGAGGCCTTGAACCCCCAGAACACCAAACCTACCATCAAGCATGGAGGTGGCAGCATCATGCTCTGTGGAACTGGAGTTTTACACAAAGTAAATGAAATAACGAATAATTCTGGACAAGTTATGAATGTTTTTCACATGTTTTGAGTAAAGAGCAGCTTTCAGTTGTAATGAAAACACTCAGACAGCTGTAATGTTTGCACACGTTTACTGAGGATAAAACAAAGCGTTGACAGAACAGACGCTGGTTACTGGAACCACCACGAAATAAAGGATTACATCGAGCAGGAAGACGACAACGTTTGTTTCCAGGGTTTTCTTTAGTGGCTACAGTCCTGAAAAACAACAAGTTCTTTCCACAGAGTCCGGAGGAAAGTTCAAATACTGAGAGATTTCCCACAATGCAGCGGGAAAAAGCTGCCAAATCATCGCCGCTCAGGTTCGACTGTAGTGTGGATCGTTTAAACTGAACGTTTTCACGACGTTTCTGCTCAACCGGGTCAGATTCAACAGAACATATGGATATTTATAGACATGAGTTCACTTTTACATCAATTTATAAACTATTCTCCAAGATAAATCTTTTAAATCCGCCCGGCGACCAACTTTTAGCAGCTTTTAGGAATCTGAGTGTTTGATCAATTAAAGATAAATTTTCCCTGTTTTTGCTCATCATGACGATAAATTAAACTCTAAATTACTGATTAAATTATCTCTGATTATTGGGGAGTGGAAAGATGAAAAACAACTGTTAAAGTTTACATGAAAAGTTCCGTCTTTGAGCTTAAACCAGCAAAAAAAACTTCAATAAGACAAAGTTAAACACGTGGAAAAGTTTTAATATGAAATATTCAGTCATATTTCTCATTTTAAACTAATTTCAAGTTATTTTGGACCATTTCTAAACCATTCTTGACAGTTTTTTAGTAATTCTGGATGAGCTATGAGTCACTTTTGACATATCTCGTGTAATTTTGCACATTTTGTGGTTTTTTTTTGTTTAGTTTGTGTGTAGCTTTGGTCATTTTATGTCTCACTCTGGACATTTAACATCTCTTTGTGGTGGTTTCGAACAACACCTAGAAAACTTTTAATATTAGAAAGCAGCTTGAAACTCCAGAACTATCTGATAAAATTTCTGTTTTTCTGGTTTAATTTGCCAAATCTGCTCAATCAGTGATTAAAATTCAACTAAAACAACTTTGGCTTCATTTTTATGACCAAATATTTCACATTGAAAGCATTTTCTGTTTAGTTTTGTGTTATTGTGACATTTAGCTACATGTGGTTCAGAAAATATCACCAGTTAACTTCTAAATATCAGATTTGTTGTTAATTTGAGCTCAAAAATGGAAACTGTCATGACTTTTTGTGTTTACATTTTTCATATTTCCACTCTCCCACAATCAGAGATAATTTAAACTACATTTATTGTCATGATGAGAAATAACAGAGGAAATTTCAGGTTTTTATCTTTAATAATTTTTGAGATTTTGTTCGTCAAACAGACTCAGATTTAAAACAAACAGCTGAAAGTTGGTTGCTGGGTGAAGATTTCAGATAAATGATGTCAAGCCAGTTTTTGTTTTCTGGAGCTAAAATCTCTGAGATAATATTTTAACATCCAGAGTTCGAGTCGATAAAGTTTCAGGTGAATCGGAGACGGTGGAGCAGAAGATCCGGTTCAATCTTTTCCCTTGTTTCCGCAGTTTAGGATGATTTTAATGAACCTGAAGGAGCATCTTTAATGTTTAATGTTCGGCTTTTTATTTACAAGAAGGCAGAAGATTAATAATGAGATGCTTTTCAGCCAGAAGAAAACTCAGACGATTATAATTATCATGAATATTATTATTAATATACTGTGTTCGGCTCAGAGTTTATTAGAAATAAAAATAGATAAAGAACGAGATGCAGATTCACTGTTCAAATCTTTACGTTTTTCAATCAAAACGTCACAGATTTGTTAAGAAAAAAAAAAAGCGTTTCAGGTTTTTATCAATAACCTCTGAAGAATATTAACAGTTTTTACAGATTTTAACTGTAATTCTTAAAACACTTCACCGTTATTTCACAGATTTTTACATCTTTCTATTGGCTATTATCTGTAATTTAACAAAACAGAGAAAATCTGTAAAATAACAGGAAACTGCTTCAAAATGTAAAGTTAAAAACTGTTTTAAAAAAGGCTAATTTGGCTTATTGCTAACAGTTTATCTGAAGCTAAATGCTAAACATTTAGCTTCCTCCAAACAATTTACCTTCCTGCTAACTGAAGCTAAATGTTAACAGTTTAGCTTTCTGCTAATTGAAGCTAAATGCTAACAGTTTAGCTTCCTGCTAACAGTTTTGGTTACTCCTAACTGTTTAACTTCCCGTTAACAGTTAAGCTTCCTGCTAACGGAAGCTAAATGCTAAACATTTGGCTTCCTGCAAACAATTTTCCTACTTGCTAACTGAAGCTAAATTCTTATAGTTTAGCTTCCCACTAACTGCAGCTAAATGCTAAACATTCAGCTTCCTGCGAACATTTTAGCATTCTCTTGCTAACAGTCTAGCTTTCTGCTAGCTGTAGCTAAATGCTGACAGTTTAGCTTCCTCCAAACTGTTTAACTTCCTGCTGATAGTTTAGCTTTCTGGGAATTGATGCTAAATGCTAAACGTTTAGCTTCCTCCAAAAAGTTTATCTTCTTGCTAACTTAAGCTAAATGCTAACAGTTTACCTTCCTGCTATCTGAAGCTAACTGCTAACAGTTTAGCTTGTCTCTAATTGAAGCTAAATGCTAAACATTTAGCTTCCTCCGAACAGTTAAGCTTCCTGCTTGCTGAGGCTAACTGCAAACATTTTAGCTCCCTGCTAACAGAAGCTGCCAGCTGCAGCTAGTCTAGTTTTGTGTTTCTTATCAGTCCTGTGCTGCCGATGAAACCCGTTCATGCAGCCGTTTTTCACATTTCTTCTGTTTAATTTGACCTTTTATTTTTCCAGACTTCTTCTGTTAAGTTTTGCCCTTTTCTTCCAGATTTCTGCCTCCTCAGCTCTAACTGCTGCTGTGAAACTCTGGGACTAGACTTTGTTCTGCATCTCTGACCGGCAAACATAAAAGTACATTAATATACTGCAAACGCTCTGTACAGGATCGGGGAGTCGGTGAGCCGAAGCGGATATAAGTAATATAAAAAGGCACAAATTAAATCCATACACTTATATCAACCACTTTGAGGGTCTTATTTAAAACACACATTATTTTACCTGTAATTAGGTTCATTGAAGGCACGGCGGTCCCACTTTCAGTGAGTCTCTACGCTTTTGTAGAAAGATTACAAATGCTTTTAGAAAACGTTTTCACCTAGCTAGAATAAAAAATCTGCTTTTTAGGTGCTAAATCTTGGAGATAAATCTGGTTTCCCTTATAAAAACATCTTTGGCTGTTTGGACTGGCTCCACTCAGAGCTCGTCCTGGTAAACGCACTTGTGGCTTCATACTTCATGTTATTATCGTGTATCTTCACTAAAGTAACAGCAACAAGCTTTAAACAGACAGTATACAGATATATATATATATATATATTTATATATATAGAACATATATAGAACATAAATGAAACAGAATATGAAACCGAGAACAGTCTGTGGAGAAGTTCCAATGCAGGCGTCCGTCCTTCTGCAGGTTTACTCCATCAGATACGTGGAAACGTCGTGAGGCGGAGCAACAAACATCCCGCCGCCGTTAGTCTGCTGCAACACAAAGACACAAAAACGTCACAAAACACAAAATGTCACGGAACTGCGCTCAATTACACACAATTACATCATTATTAAATGGATATACAGGAGGTCCTTGGTTTACGACGTCCTCAACCTATGGCGTTTCATGTTACGTCAGAACTGGTTACGGGCGGGTCTTTGGTTTACGACGTACGACGTTTCGTAGTTAGGTCAGAACTGGATACAGTCGAGTCCTCGGTTTACGATGTACGGCATTTCATTGTTACGTTGGAACTAGTTATGGACGGATCCTCTGTTTACGACGTACGGTGTTTTGTTGTCATGTAGGAACTGGTTACAGTCAAGTCCTCGGTTTATGATGTACGGCGTTTTGTTGTTATGTTAGAACTGGTTACAGTCGGCGTTTTGTTGGAACTGGTTAGTTGGAACTAGTTGTCGAGCGGAACGGATGAATACGTTGTCACGGAAAACTTTTTGCCCGTCATTATGGCTCCTAAAAGTAAAGACCTCTACACACTGTGCAATTTGAACAATCTTATAAGTTCACAGCTTGCCACACTTCACGACATGAATCTAATTAATCTTTGGACACAATGTGAAGTTTGCTCTGTGCAGATTGCACGATGAAAACGCAGCGGAATCTCAGGCCACGATGTACATGAGTTGAAATGAATGCTAGTCCAACATGAACAGTGCTCCTACAATCACAGGGAAACTAGCCAAACATGAACCCTACAATCACAGGGAAACTAGCCAAACATGAACCCTACAATCACAGGGAAACTAGCCAAACATGAACCCTACAATCACAGGGAAACTAGCCGAACATGAACCCTACAATCACAGGGAAACTAGCCAAACATGAACCCTACAATCACAGGGAAACTAGCCAAACATGAACCCTACAATCACAGGGAAACTAGCCGAACATGAACCCTACAATCACAGGGAAACTAGCCATACATGAACCCTACAATCACAGAGAAACTAGCCAAACATGAACCCTACAATCACAGGGAAACTAGCCAAACATGAACCCTACAATCACAGAGAAACTAGCCAAACATGAACCCTACAATCACAGGGAAACTAGCCAAACATAAACGGAGCTCCTACAATCACAGGGAAACTAGCCAAACATGAATGGAGCTCCTACAATCACAGGGAAACTAGCCAAACATAAACGGAGCCCTTGCCCTGGTGGTGATTTATGTGTTTGGAGGGAAAACCACAAAAAAGAACAAGGAGGAGAATATGGACGTGGCCCTGTCTTGGAAAGAGAGGCCAGTTTGGGATGCCAATTTTGCAAAGAGAGCTTAGTACTTGTTAGCATCTACTAGCATTAGCATTTACTGTTATTGTCTGTCATTTTCCAACAAAACACACTTCTTTTTTGTTTAAATCCCACATCCTTGTTTTGATGCATTTTGTCGCTGTAAATCATCTATCTGGGTTTAGCTCCAGTGTGGCGTTGATCAGTACGTCATTTCATCCTGCATTTGTATTGGTTAGTTAGTTGTCGTAGGTCCAGCAGCAGTCATACTGTGAGATGATCACACCAAATTTCAGAGTCAGAATTTTATGGCAGCTTGTCTTGGGTCGCCATGACAACGGCTGTCCTTGAACCTGTCTCACAGTGCGACTCTCACCGTTGTTATCTTTTGTCTGGAATGGCCAAAAATCAGACAGTGTGTAGAGGCCTTAAGTCAGACTCTTCTGATGGGGTTCCAACTTAGAGCGAAAATCGACTTACGTCATGCCGTTTTTTTCAGTCAATTCTGAGATTTTGTGACGTTTTTCTTCATTAAACTAGTAGGAAAATACTAATTTAAGTGATTGTTTGAACAATAACACAAATTATCGACATTTAATGATTTTACAGTGACGTGTACTCGTTCAATCCAGTAAAAACGTACAGAATTCTCCAAAACACGTCATCAAAATGAGGTTTTTGGCTTTGACTGTGAGTCAGAAAACCTTTGACTCAACAACATGAAACAAGAATTCTGATGCTAGTTTTTATCCAATATTTACATTTTATGTTCTGTTTGCAAATTCAGACAGTTTTAGATAAATAGTACAGTAATATTTCCAATAAACGTTAAGTAACAACCAATTAGAGATGTTTTATGGTGACAGAAGTATTTAAAATTTAAACCCATTTAAAGTCTCAAGACTATACGTACCTGATAAGTGTTGATATCTATATCTATAATTACACCCAACTTACATTAATTAAAACGTTAATGTGGTGAAACTGCCTGAGGAGGGATGTCAGGACTCTATGATAAGTGACCGATAAGTGGTGTCAGAATCACTTATCATAGAGTTCTAACATCCCTCCCCAGGCAGTTTTTTTTTAACCACTATTCATACGTTCTGCCTTTATAGATTCAATAGAAGACAACCGGACTTCCCTTTTGCAGGTGACGCCTATTAATGATGCAAGTTTTGCATGTCTCAGGGTGGGAATAGTTGTGAAACTGCCAGGGGAGGGGAGTCATAAAATGGTGGTGAAAATGTCCAGGAGGGATATCGAAACTGCAGTGTAAGTATCTGATAAGTGTTGTTGGACAAATTAACTATGGTGAGAATGGTGGTGAAACTGCCTGGGGAAGGGAGTCAGGACTAAGAGAGGCAACAACACCACTTATCGGTCACTTATCGTACAGTCCTGACATCCCTTCCCTGGCAGTTTCACCGCCATTCGCACTTTGTTTCTGTGTAGATTGAATAGAAGGCAACTGAACTGTTCATTTTGTTCCCGATAACATTTTACTTGTCATCCAAGAAACCTCTGAAGTTCAGACTATATTGTCACCCCCAATTCATGTGGCTAATACCCATTATTGATCCAAGATAGCTGTGAATCTGCCAGGTGAGGGATGACTTAAATTGTTATTAGCAGTACAATTGTGAAGGATGTCAAGTCTGCATTATAAGTACCTGACAAGTCTTGTTGGACGTATCAGCGACGTGACACTCATAAGTTGACAATGGTGGTGAAACTGCCTGGGGAGATGAGTCAGAACTATGAGAGGCAACAACACCACTTATCGGCCACTTATTGTCTAGTCCTGACATCCCTCCCCAGGCAGTCATCCAGAACCAAAAAACAAGTCCAGTTTTCTTCTACTGAAGCACTCAGGATTACTAAGACTTAATCTACACATACTTGAAGAAACTTCGGATGACATCCGGAGTTCATGAGACATAGTCTTTGCTGTGTACGCACTTGTTCTGCTTCATGCTAGCGGCAATGTTTACCTGTGTCTGCCTGTTGTTTTGCAGGTAGTGCTGGATGCGAGCGTACTGTGCGACGGACATGTTGGGCGGAGCGGCGAGAGGACTGATGTTGGCGTTCTCCTGGCTGATGGCGGACGTCCCAACCACCGGCTCACTGTGGTTCTGCTGGTAGTAGCAGGAGGCCTGGACAGGACTCTGGTCCAGCGAGGGGTCGGCCCCCCTGAGGCCCGGAGCCCTGGAGGGAGTAAGGACATCGCTGCCTAGTGGGCTGGAAGAAAAATGCTGGTTGAACATGCAGCTGCTTTGATTGGATGCCTGGCCTCCTGGCAGCGCCCCCTGCTGGTTCAGTCCAGTGACGCCCCGTGGCCAGAAACCAGCATGCGGGATTGTTTGGCTCTGTGAATTTTGGCTCTGGAACGCCGGCAACGCCTCGTGTCCGTTCTGCACGATGCCAGCGTGAGGCACCTTCTGGTTCTGATTCTGGTTCCACTGCTGCAGCGGATGGCTGGGCGGATCAAACGGGAGGCTTCCCTGAAGACACGGCGAGGAAAAGGGAATATTAGACGTGCTCGAGGAGCTAAAGTCACTGCAGGGAATCAGAGGAGGCAATGTGTCCATGAGGCCAGGAGCTACACTGTTGGGTTGTAGGACTGAGCTCTGCAGCATCGCAGCAGGACGGTTCTGATGCAGGGGGAGCTGATCGGCCTGCTGGACCGCACCGTTGACCCCCTGATGGCAGCCCGAGTGCCGGACCGATGCCTCACCACAGGACTGAAATGTTGCAAAGGCGTCATCGGCTGAGATGTTGGGGACGGTGAGCACTGGGAGCTCGATAGATGGACTGAAAATGTCCTGAAGCTGCAGCTGCTGAAGAGGGGGCAGGTTGCTGTCGGTCGGAGGGATCTGAGGGATCTGAGGGATCTGAGGAATCTGAGGGATCTGAGGGATCTGAGGGATCTGAGGGATCTGAGGATCTGAGGGATCTGAGGGATCTGAGGATCTGGGGGATCTGAGGGATCTGAGGGATCAGAGGACCTTGGTGCGTCAGTGTCTGGGTGTTACCGAATACCTGAGCAGACTGAAGGCTCGACCCGGGGATCCCTCCTCTGTTGACGGCGCTCTGCTGCTGAGCGTAGACGCCGTTAATCAGAGGGACAGTCTGTTCAGGGCTCGGTGTGGGAAACAGCGGCGGCTCACGGAGCTCACCGGCTGAGAACTGATTGAAGGGATCCTGCTGCTGGTTGAGTCTGGTCAGGCAGCTGGGAGGGTTCAGGAGGTCCTCGCCGTTCTCTTTGAACAAAATACCCTCGACGTAGTCAAAGACGTCGTCGGTGAGGATGCTGTCCAGGTCCGACCTCACGTTATTCTGCTGAGCCTCATCCTGACCCAGCCTCTTCAGAGCGTTCTCCCACTCCATCAGCTCGCTTTCGCTCATGTCCAGGTTCTGTAGAGCTGAACAGAAGTCGCGATTTTGCACCATCTTCTCCAGGCTGTTGATCACAGCCATCACCGACTGCTGGGACTCCTTCTTCACCAACGTGACGTCCGATGTGGTGGTCTCGTTGGTGACTTTGAGCAGCGCCTGGCTGTCCACGAACACCTGGTCCACAGGTAGAGGATCCGTCATCCCCAGGCTGTAGATGTTTTCGTCCTGTTTCAGGAAGCACTCCAGCAGGGATTTAGGATCTTCGTCCTTCTTCATGTTGCTGCTGCTGAACTTCTTGTTGAACTGGGCCTGATTGATGTCCATGGTGGGGCCGGTGTTGTAGAGGATGGCCTCTCCAGTGGTGAGGCTGAAGGGAAGCTGGAGCCGCCGTTGACGAAAATACTCCTCCCCCTCGGTTTTACTGCAACAAACCAAACAGCAGGTTGCTTTACTGACACTAAGAAATAAGGTGCATTCATCAGTCATTTTAGCAACAAATAGAGGTGTTGTTTGGGGCTAATAAATATTTGAAAGGCATCTTTGAAAGGCGAGTCTGGATTTTGACAAAAAAACTGCAATCATCAAAACTGAAAACTAGAAAAACTGAAGATTGTTGTATTTTTAGTTTTACGAAGGTCCTTCTATGTAACATGTGTGATGTACAGTTCCATTAGAAAACTTAAAATTAAGAAAGTATTTAATCAAAACCACTTTTCTCTTCCAAAATTGGCAAAAAATAAACTGTTTGGTGAACAAAATTCTGGTTCCAATTGATTTTTCTGGACTGACTCAGCTGTGACCAACAGTGAAACATCAAAAATGATGAAAAACTTGGCCAAAATAACAAAGGTTTGTCCAATACAATATGAAAAAATAGACAAAAACTTGTCCAAATTGCCTTAAAACTTGTCAAACGTCAAAAATCTGCCAAAATAACAAAAAATTGCCCAAAATGACATGAAACTTGGCCACAATAACTTAGACCTTGACAAAAATAACTCAAGCAGTAGTTTAAAATTCCAAAAAAATGACAAAAACTGGTATAAAACAACTCAAAACTTGGCCAAAATCACAAAAAACTTGGCAAACTGCTTACAAAGTTGACCAAAACAACTCAAAACTTGGCCAAAATAACCCAAATGTAGCAAACACGATGTGAAAAAATAACACGTGTCCAAACTGTCTAAAAACTATAATATAATAAGAATAATATGTCATAAAAAATGAACTAAAAAATTCCCAAAATGATGTGAAACTTGTACATAATAACTTGGAACTTGACAAAAATGACTCAAGCAATCATTTAGAAATACAAAAAAAGATTAAAAAAAAAAAAAAGGTATAAAACAGACCAAAGACCAAAACAGTCAAAAGTTGTCCAATATGACACAAAAATTGCCAAAATTTACAAAAATGTGTCCAAACTGTCTAAAAATTTGTCAAATATGTCTAAAAAATGGCCCACAATAACAAAAAACCAAATGCACAAATTGGCTGAAAACTTGTCTAAACAAAGCTAAACTTGCCAAAATTTACCAAAACATGTCCAAACTGCTTACAACTTTTACCATAACCCAAACAACTCAAAATTTGGCGAAAACAATCAAAATTTGTCCAACATGACATGAAAAAATGACAAAAATGTGTCCAAATTGCCTAAAAACTTGTCAAATATGTCTTCAAAATTTGTTCAACTCTAAACCAGCCAAAATTTATAAAAACATGTCCATCCAGCTACAAACTTGACCATAACCCAAACCCAAACAACTAAAGACTTGGTCAAAATGACAAAAACTTGGCCAAAATAATCAAAATTTGTCCAAAACAACACAAAAAAAGTACTGAAACGCGTCCAACCTGCTAAAAACTTGTCAAATACGTCTCAAAAATCGCCCATAACAAAAAAAATGTCCAAAATAATGTGAAATTTGTCCAAAATAACCTAAATTTGTCCTACAAACAACACAAAAATCACAAAAATGTACAAAAACATGTCCAAACTGTCAAAAAATTTGACCAAATCAGCCCAAAAGCAGCCGAAGCTTCCCGTTGGACGCCTCTTACATCAAAGCTTGCTGGTAGGCGATGATGAAGTCGGGTCGGCCTCCTTTGCAGATCAGCTTGGCGTTGGCTTTGACCCAAATCCAGCCGTCAGATTTAGTGAGGAGCCTGAACACCGTCATACCACTTTCTCCTGTTTTAATCACTGACACACAAACACAGAGACAAGTTCAAATAAAATCAAAACATCATGAAATGAAATCAGCTGAGAGAAAATAAAACTACTTAAAATGAAATCAGGTAAAATTAAATAAGTTTAAATAAAATCTGATAAAATAAAATCAGACAAACTAAAACATCCATCCATTATCTATCCACCGCTTAATCCTCACTAGGGTCATGGGGGGGGTGGAGCCTATCCCAGCTGACTCAGGCGAAGGCAGGGGACACCCTAGACAGGTCGCCAGTCTGTCGCAGGGCTACATATAGAGACAAACAATCACTCTCACATTCACACCTATGGACAGTTTAGAATAATCAATTAATCTCAGCATGTTTTTGGACTGTGGGAGGAAGCCGGAGTACCCGGAGAAAACCCACGCATGCACAGGGAGAACATGCAAACTCCATGCAGAAAGAGCCCGGGCAAGCCGGGACGCAAACCAGGGACCTTCTCGCTGCAAGGCGGAAGCGCTAACCACTACACCACTGTGCAGCCCCAAACTAAAACAACTAAAATAAAATAAATTTAAAAATCTGACAAAACTACTTAAAATAAAATAAAATTAGTTAAAATACAATCAGATAAAATAAAATAACGTAAATTAAAATCAGATAAAATAAAATAACTGAAAATAAAATCATACAAGATAAAACAACTTAAAATAAAAAAACAAGTTAAAAGAAAATCTGATAAAATAAAATAACTTAAAAAAATGCGAAAAAATTAAATTACTTAAAATAAAATCTGACAAATTAAAATAACTTAAAATAAAATCAGAAAAGATTAAAATAAAATAACTTAAAATAAAATCTAATAAAATAAAATCTAATAAAATAAAACAGAACAACTTAAAATAAAATCAGACAAAATAAAACAAAATAATTTAAAATAAAATCTGACAAAATAATATAACTTAAACTAAAATCTGATAAAATAAAATAAAAATAACTTAAAATCAGATAAAACAAAATAAGACAGTATAAAACCATTTCAAATGAACTAAATTTTGGATTGTAAAGTGTGGACTCACTGCGGATGTGGTTGTCGGCGCAGTACATCATGTCAGCAGCGTGGATGAACTGGTAGCCGGAACCTTTACTGCACAGTTCAGCCTCCGAATAGCCCAGAATAATCTGCCCCCTGGAAACACAAAATTAAACTAAATGTGCAAGAAATTCAGCCGTCATGTGTCCTGGAAACTGACGTCTGAGGGTTAGAAGACACGAATTAAAAGAAATAAGATATTCACAGTCAAAAATAATATCAATAAATTACATTTTTAAAAATATTTTTGTCTTTAAAGACCTCATTAAACGTTTCTAAACTGTCGTCTGAGGTTTATAATGTCACACTTAAAAGAAATGTTATTGAAAAAGGAAAAATAATATTAATATATGACGTTTTATAATATTTTAGTCTCTAAGGACCGTGCTGAACGTTTCTAAACTGCCCTGTGAGGGCTCTAGATCTGCTCACCTGCTGCAGGTGCCCATCGGGGTGAAGTCCAGCTTGTGTTTGGTCTGAAACAGCATCATCTTGGTTCTGATCTCCACGATGGAGGGCGGCTGGACTGGCATGGCGATGGCGAACAGGGCCAGCTGAGGCCGGCTCCGGGTCCCGTTGTCCCTCAGGAGGTTCTGGCCGTGGAGGTACTTGAGGCGGCCCTGGAACTTCAGCGCCTGGTCCAGGGGGAGCAGAACCAGATGTTGGTTTGTTTGTGGAGGCTTTTATTCACCACGTGCTGCTGTTTTCTGAACTCACCAGGAAGCCGGAGGAGTTGTCCAGCAGGCAGCGGAAGCGACAGACGAAGCTCCTCTCCAGGAAGGAGGAGTTTTCTGGAGGAAGCTGCTCTGGACTGTAGTTTCCACCTGCAGGATGAGACTCATCAGAACCTGTGATCCTCTGGTTTACCTCCACTCTTCCTGGTATTAATCAGAGCCGCTGCTGCTCCACTGGCTGGTTGTGCATCAATGCATTTGCAGATTATTTGCCACCAGTCTTTTCTCTGAGACAGATGTTCCCTGAAGGCATCACTAAAGGCTCCAGTAGAAGCTGCTAGCTAGCGGTGCACAGAGAAGATTCTAGTCTCATCAGCTACTGCAGCAGCTCAGAGGCCAAAAATGTCAAATAAAGCTGAAACCAGGTGAGTTCATCTACCTGCACTGTTGTCTAGGAGCATTAGAAACACAAACATCACAGTTTATCATGTTCATATGACTGTGGGAAGCCAAAACCCTGATCACAGTGGTTTCATTTTCAAATAATTACATTTTTGGTTTTACTAACTAAAACATATATTTGTGTTAAAATAACTTTAATGCATTAAATGTTGTTGTGTGATTCTTTTAAACATAATTGTCATAAATTTAGATTGAATGAATATAAATAAATGAATATTCTGACCAAAAATGAGTTTCAAAAGAGTGAAATAAGGAGTTTTAATATCTAATTTACCTGAAACCAGGTGAGTTCTCCTACCTGCACTGTTGTCTAGGAGAACCTCTAATGAAATGAATTTAATTAGAAATATACATGCAGCTACATTAATATTTCATCATGAATATCTGTGTCTTGACATAGTATTTCACATACTTTCCCAGAATGTTCTCAGCTTTCTAAAGTGTTTTTTTCTGCTGCATTAACCAGAAACTGACATTTCAAAAACAACAAGAAGTACAAAATATTTCAAATCGTATTGTTAAATTGAGTAGAACAGAGAAATTCTATCGTAACACGTTGTAGAAAAACTAATGAGTACCAACACTTGAACGTTCCGTCACTAGTTGTCGCTGTTTGAATCACATTAAATCTAAAATCTGAAATGTTTCATGAGGTAAAGTTTGATGGGGTTTGAACTTCTCACCGTCTCCGTCTGCAGCCTGCGACGGCTTTAAGGCGAAGTGCAGCTGCTCCCTGAACATCGTCCGATCGTCGGTGTGGATTAATTCAAAAACACTCTGATGAACTACGTCCGACTGCCGAGACAAAACACTGAGAATCAGCAACACAATCCCACAAAACTAAACACAAACCAGACTAAATGATTTCCACTAGATAAATAAGATTACAAACATCACAACTAATATACTGAATTATATGAACGTCACACAAATGTGCTGTTATGTGAATTTAAAAAGCATAAAATGCACATTTGCACAAAGATAATATTCTGCATTTAACTGTGTACATTTTTATATTTTAAAATAATTACTTTTCTGCTTTTACTATTTAATACTAATTAAAACAGAAACGTTTGGGTTAAAAATAGCTGCATTTAAAGTTTTTTACATTTTAGAAGAAGCGTTTAATCCAGTAAATACTATATTTTTAACCATTTCTGTGCAGCTTTAACCAATAAAATGCTATAAATGTCTGTTTTACTAACCTCTGATGATCCTCTCGTATTGATAAATATTCAAACACTTTGACTCACCTGGTGGAAGCCCAGGTAATCTTTGATTGTAGGTGAAGAGTAAAACACTAAACCGTCGGCCGTCACCACCATCACGAAGCCGTTCAGAGCCTGCAGAGAAAAACAACCAATAAAATACATGAAATACATAAAAACTGCAGAAAAATACCAGTAAAATACAGAAATACTGCAGAGAAAAACTACCAATAAAATACAGAAATACTGCAGAGAAAAACAACCAATAAAATACATAAAAACTGAAAAAAACCCAATAAAATACATAAATACTGTAGAAAGAACAACAAATAAAATACATGAAATACATAAAAACTGTGTTTGTGGACTCCGTTTTGGTAACGTTTTGGTTAGAATAGAATAAATAAAAATAAAAACTAATAATAACAATAATAATAATAATAATAATAATAATAATAATAATAAATTTAAATAAAAGTATAATAAAAATAAAACAAAACAAGATTGCACTGAATATAACATAATAAAAGAGCTGGTTTGCAATAAAAATGCAAAAACATAAAATAAAATAAAATAAAAGAAGAAGAAGCCAAACAAAAAAATTTAAATCAAATAATATAATTAGGGCTGGGCGATATGGCCTAAAAAAAAATCGCAGATTTTTCACAAAAAAATCCCGATTCACAATTTATCCAATTTTTCCAGTCTACTGCCCTCTCCAGGTAAACACACCTGATTGCAGCTGGAAATGCGCTGCATGCTGCATGCTGGTCTGGTTGCAGTGCGTTTCCAGCTGTGATCAGGTGTGTTTACCTGCAGAGGGCTGCAGCTCATTTGCATTAAGTAGACTGACTTCTACTTTATGCAAATTGCATGCAGCGTGCGGAGATTCCACACATCGTGAAACTGTCCTCAAACTTCTAAACTAGGCGTCTGTGACCTAAAACCAGGACAGATTCAGCTGCTGCAGATTATTTCTCGCCTCAAATGCTTTCAGAAATACTTTTCTCTGGCGTGTTTTTTGAAATAAAAGGGAAAATTTGCGGCTGAGCCGCTGTGTTTATCCGACTTGTCTGCAGGACTGTCCAGCTGAAAGCTCGGTGACGTCACCACGTAGCGGCCTGCTGTTGGTCCAGAGCTGTCATGTGATCATGTTGTGGTCCGCTAGTGACCACCCGCCGTCCGTGTGATTTTCAGATGCGGTGCGTTGCTGTGCGGGAAAATAGCATCTAGTGGACACGCGCCTTTAGAGCTGCACCGCTCGCCGCCATGTTGTTTGTGTATCAAGCGCGGGGGGGAGGGGCGCGCGCGCTCTGAACTACGGGAGCCCAGCGGGAAGGCGTTGGTGGCGGAAGTTGATGAGAAAATCGATTTTCATTAAAACAAATCGACATTAAGTACAAACTCGAATTAATCGATAAAATCGATTTATCGCCCAGCCCTAAATATAGTAAATAAAAATATTTTTAAAAATAAACAAAACCCCCAACAAAAACAGACCTTATGGTATTAACAATTACAGAGATTAACCTTAATGATTTTGAGCTAAAATTGAAATAAATATCCAACAAATCTGATCACTTCCTGGATCTCCTATGAATCTTTCTGCTTTGTGTTTGTATAATTAAATTTTATTCTATTTTATTTTAAAACTACATAGAAAACTATTTAGAACATGTGACTTTACCTTGACCTGGAACCTTTTGTTACTCTGGATTATCGGTGGTAAACAAATAAAGTGTTTGTTTATCTAGTCAGTAGATGCAATAGCCAATGGAAAAAACACTTATTTAACCAATCAGAGCAGAGATATCAGCCACAGCCTCGACTCTAAAGTCTCAAAGTCCTGTAGTTTTGAAACGCTGAGTTTATTCTACGATATTAGAGTTTATTTCCAGGTGTTCCCGGTTCATACCTGCAGCAGCAGATCTCCTTCAGAAAACGTCCCGTTGTCCACGTTGTTCCCGTTCTGACCAGAAAAACCCAAACTGCTGTGATTGTTCTTCACGGTGGCTGCAAATAAAAACAGAAAACAGACCAGAAATCAGCATTTTTAACATCTCTCAGCTCATTGATGGCATTTTAAACTGATAAAAAGCTTCCATATCTTATCTGAAAATTATTAAAAAAAAAGGACAAAAGTCTGTTCAAAAGGACTCAAAAAGTCTCCAAATTGACAAAAAATGATCCAAAATAATATAAAAAATGGCCAAAATTAGTCAAAATGACAGAAACTTGTCCTAAAAATGTTGAAACTTGTCTAAAATGACAAAAATCTGTCAAAAGCTACTCAAAAAATTGTCCAAAACTACAAAAATCTGTGCAAAATGACCTGAAACTTTTTCAAAATTAGTCCAGAATTTCTCTAAAAGTATCAAACAACAAAAGCTGGCCCTAAATAACCCAAAGCTTTAATTGATTATTATTCCTATTAATCAGAATAAGGCGGATTAAAATGAGGAAATCCACGAACAGTTGAAGCTGCTGAGCTTCTTTTAGCACCACAGGGAGGCGCTGTTTCTCCTGTTTAGCTCAAAAGGAAAATATCTGCATTAAAAGCTGTTCTATTTGGTGTTTTATAAAGGTGAGAATGGAAATAAAGTGCTTTATAAATGGTGTAAATGCAGTTTCTGAGCAGGAAAATAAAAAAACAGCTTTAAAATGCATCAACAACAGCCTAAATTACACAAAATCTACTAAAAAAATGCAGAAAAATAGAAACAAAAAGCAGAATATTTAAGATCAAGAACAATCATTTCCTCTTTAAATCAGTTTTATATTCAACAAAGACAGTCTTTAAAACAATAAAATGACAGAAATCTGTGCACAGAAGTCAACATTTTAACCACTATGTAAAATAAATTGCATTTACACAAACAAAATGCACAATTTAGCTTTTTTTTCCTGAAATAACTTGCGTCTTTTGTCATTACTTGTAAAGCAAACTGAGCTAAAACGGTTGAGGAGCAGAAATCAGAGACAGGACTGTGTTTGTTGTGGAGGAAGAGGAGAAATTTAGCTGCAGAACGGATCCGAGGACAGAATAAAGCTTCTTTTATGGAGTCTGACATGACGACGGCTTCACGTTCTGCTTCTGGTCTGCAGACACACCGAGGTCGTCTCATTTACTGATTCTACATACATGTAGCTGGATTTATTGTTTATCTAACAGGGAAACGTCAAACTGAGTCGGTCTGCGGTGTAAAAAACATCATGTTATCCACCAGTTAGTGTGTTTTCTACACACTGCTTTCACCTGAAAAGGGTAAAATTTGAGTCGAGCTGCAAGGATTCATCGATCATTCGTTAAATATTAAACCTCTGAACCTAAAAAACTGGTTTAAAAGGGACGTTGTTGACTGACAAGCTGGTGAAATGTCGACTAAAGACTGTATTTTAGTAGAAATATGGATCCATCCATAGATATCTATACATTTACAGGAACTTTATGGAGACACTATACCACCAAAGTTTAAAGATTTTGCCAATAAGTAAATAATTAATAATGTTGGAGCCATTAAACTATGAGGATCTGCTGAAAACTATTCTGTGTCCAAAATGAGTTAAAAATGACCCAAAATGATGGAAAAATTGTCTGAAACCGCACTAAAATGGTATAAAACTAGCATTGTTTTACAGAATGAGTCAAAAACTGTAAAAAATAATTAAAGCAGTTCATAAATGGCAAAAAAATGTCTAAAATCACACAAAAATGGTCAAAAACTGCTACATTTTCCCAAATTAGTCAAAAAATGTACAAAAAATGGCTAAAATGTGTCCAAAAATGGACAGAACGTGAAGCTCCTGAACGTGAAGCTACTGAACGTGAAGCTACTGAACGTGAAGCTCGAGAACGTGAAGCTACAGAACGTGAAGCTCCTGAACGTGAAGCTACTGAACGTGAAGCTCCTGAACGTGAAGCTACTGAACGTGAAGCTACAGAACGTGAAGCTACTGAACGTGAAGCTAGAGAACGTGAAGCTACAGAACGTGAAGCTCCTGAACGTGAAGCTACAGAACGTGAAGCTCCTGAACGTGAAGCTACTGAACGTGAAGCTAGAGAACGTGAAGCTACAGAACGTGAAGCTCCTGAACGTGAAGCTACTGAACGTGAAGCTCCTGAACGTGAAGCTACTGAACGTGAAGCTACAGAACGTGAAGCTACTGAACGTGAAGCTACTGAACGTGAAGCTCCTGAACGTGAAGCTACTGAACGTGAAGCTACAGAACGTGAAGCTACAGAACGTGAAGCTACTGAAAGTGAAGCTACTGAACGTGAAGCTACTGAACGTGAAGCTACTGAACGTGAAGCTACAGAACGTGAAGCTACTGAACGTGAAGCTCCTGAACGTGAAGCTCCTGAACGTGAAGCTACTGAACGTGAAGCTACAGAACGTGAAGCTACAGAACGTGAAGCTACTGAACGTGAAGCTACTGAACGTGAAGCTACTGAACGTGAAGCTACAGAACGTGAAGCTACTGAACGTGAAGCTACAGAACGTGAAGCTACTGAACGTGAAGCTACAGAACGTGAAGCTACTGAACGTGAAGCTACTGAACGTGAAGCTACAGAACGTGAAGCTACTGAATGTGAAGCTACAGAACGTGAAGCTACTGAAAGTGAAGTTACTGAACGTGAAGCTACAGAACGTGAAGCTCCTGAACGTGAAGCTACTGAACGTGAAGCTACAGAACGTGAAGCTACTGAACGTGAAGCTACTGAATGTGAAGCTACAGAACGTGAAGCTACTGAACGTGAAGCTACTGAACGTGAAGCTACTGAACGTGAAGCTACAGAACGTGAAGCTACTGAATGTGAAGCTACTGAACGTGAAGCTACTGAACGTGAAGCTACTGAACGTGAAGCTACAGAACGTGAAGCTACTGAACGTGAAGCTACTGAACGTGAAGCTACTGAACGTGAAGCTACTGAACGTGAAGCTACTGAACGTGAAGCTACAGAACGTGAAGCTACTGAACGTGAAGCTACTGAACGTGAAGCTACTGAACGTGAAGCTACTGAACGTGAAGCTACAGAACGTGAAGCTACAGAACGTGAAGCTACTGAACGTGAAGCTACTGAACGTGAAGCTACTGAACGTGAAGCTACTGAACGTGAAGCTACAGAACGTGAAGCTACTGAACGTGAAGCTACAGAACGTGAAGCTACTGAACGTGAAGCTACAGAACGTGAAGCTACAGAACGTGAAGCTACTGAACGTGAAGCTACAGAACGTGAAGCTACTGAAAGTGAAGCTACTGAACGTGAAGCTACTGAACGTGAAGCTACTGAAAGTGAAGTTACTGAACGTGAAGCTACTGAACGTGAAGCTACAGAACGTGAACCTACAGAACGTGAAGCTACTGAAAGTGAAGCTACAGAACGTGAAGCTACTGAAAGTGAAGCTACTGAAAGTGAAGCTACTGAACGTGAAGCTACTGAACGTGAAGCTACAGAACGTGAAGCTACAGAACGTGAAGCTACTGAACGTGAAGCTACAGAACGTGAAGCTACTGAAAGTGAAGCTACTGAACGTGAAGCTACAGAACGTGAAGCTACTGAACGTGAAGCTACAGAACGTGAAGCTACTGAACGTGAAGCTACAGAACGTGAAGCTACTGAAAGTGAAGCTACTGAAAGTGATGCTACTAAACGTGACCCGACACGCGGAGCAGAACCAACACAAACCCAAAGCAAACAATGGAAGAAGATTTGCTGCTTGGTGTTCGTCAGAGAGAAAACAAGCCAAGATCCTCGTCATCCTTCAGCTTTTGTCTAAACGGCATTTGTTCTCCGGCTGCCAAGTTTCTGACTCCAAGGAATGTCAGTGGAGTCGGATAACTGCAGTTTATTTAAGAAATCCGACCAGCAAGTAGATCTGAAGATGGATCTAGTAACCGTTTGGTGTCTAAAATGTGAGAAAATGCTGAAAAATGTCCAAATTTATCCAAAGATATTCAGTTTAGTGTCATATAGGAGGAAAGAAACTGAAAATATTCACATTTAAGAAGTTGAAATCACAGAATTTGTACAGTTTTTATGAAAAGAAGTGACAGAAATTCATCCTGATTCTAAAATCTGCTGGAGGCGACCAAATCTGGAGCTAAAAACCAGGATTTGTTAAAAAAATATTTGCTGTCTGACTTTAAATTGGAACTTTTTTGAATGGAGTTTGGTTTAATGAAGGCAACTGACCATTATTTTCCATAATAAATTAATCTGTTGACTGTTTTCTGGATTCATTTATAATCTTTTCGGTCTCTACAATGTCAGAAAAATGGTGAAAAAGTCTTGTTTTATCCAAAGATATTCAGTTTAGTGTCACAGAGGAAGAAAGAAACTCAAAATATTCACATTTAAGAAGCTAAAATCACAGAATCTATCAGTTTTATAAATTGAAAAAAGAACCAACCAGATCTTGCGCTAAACATAAGGATTAATCCATAAATATTCCCTGTCTGGCTTTAAATAGGAGCTTTTTTGAATGGAGTTTGGTTTAATGACGGCAAAATAATTTATTACCTTTTCATTCTCAAAAATGTAGAAAAAATGGTGAAAAATGTCTGATTTTGTCCAAATATATTCAGTTTATTGTCATACAGGAGGAAAGAAACTGAAAATATTCACATTTAGGAAGCTAAAATGACAGAATTTACAGTGTTTTTATTTTAAAAACCACCAATTACTGATTAATTACTTCAATAATGTATTAATAGTTGCAGCTCTGGTGTCTTTGTGGTCATTTAAGCTTCACTTTTAGTTGTTTTCAGTCACTTTGCAACCATTTTTCTTTCATTCTGCATCAATGTTCTGGTTGTTAGTTAAGAACTACACAAAACAATTGTTAAAATCTGTCCAAAAATGGTAAAAAATTACTACATTTTCCGCAAAATAGTCAAGAACTGCCCAGAAATGGTTAAAATTTGCCCAAAAATGGCAAAAATTGTCTAGAATTGTACAAATATGACTACGTTTTTCCCAAATTAGTCAAGAACTGTGCAAAAAAAAAGGTTAAAATCAGTCCAAAAATGGCTAAAAATTGTCTAAAATTGCACCAAAATGATCCACAAGTTTTCACTTTTAGGTGTTTTGCATCACTTTGCAGCCATTTTCTTTCATTTTGCGTCAATTTTAGTTTAGTTTTTGCAGCTCACGTCATCAGTTGTGGCTTTTCTTGCATTTTTTTTTAACAGGATTTACTTAAAAATCATTCCATTATTTTAATCCTCTGAACTCCAAGCCATGCATGAAGTTAAACTGGAGTTCAGCGATTACTTTGATTGATCATTGCGTCAATAAATGATGTTTAACGTGCTGCAGAAACAGCTTTCCGTCTGGAGTGGAGCTTTGACTGTTGGTCTGCAGCCAGACAACAGGTTTCCTCGTGGCTGGAAAAGCCATCAGCTGCACATCCGCATTCACACATGAAACACAAACTCCTGCATCGGCCCTGAGGTCGGGGGGGTTTGGAGCAGAGGCCCACTTCCCTTATCTGCTGGGAGCTACAGGAAAATCCCAGGATGTGGCCTCCACCCGCCAGGCCGGGCCGGAACACAAATCCATCAAGGAGGAAGGAACCTGAACGCTCCTCCTCAACAGTCAAACTTTCTACTCTCTGACATGAACACAAAACTACTGATTCAACCACACAAAATCTTAGTTTTACTGTTACTGGGCACTATTTCAACATGTATATAATAAGGATAGTTACAGCAATAATAATAATAATAATAATAATAATAATAATAATAATAATAATAATAATAATAATAACAATAATCTTAGCTAAAAGTAATAAATAGTAATAGCAGCTAAAAGTAGTAAATAGTGACTTAAACATAACAATTATTAAGCCTGAAGCAACTAAGAGTTAGCTTAGCATAACAGTAAGTAGTAAATAGTAATAAATAATTGGTGAAAAGCAACAAATAATTAGCAAAATGCCACAAAGATTAAGCTATACGTGATAAATAGTTAGCAAAATGTAAAAAGAAGCTAGCTAAAAGTGCTAAATACTTAGCTAAACATAACAAATGGTTGGCTAAATGCAGTAGTTTGCTAAAAGTAACAAATAGTTAGCTAACAGTAATTAATAATTATCTAAGCATGACAAAATAATCAGCTAATAAATAGCAATAGCAGCTAAAACTAATAAATAGCTACCTAAACATAACAACTATTTAGCTTAAAGCAATTACGAGTTAGCTTAGCGTAGCAAGAAGTTAGCTGCAACTATTAGTTAGTTAAATGCAATAAATAGTTAGCTAAATGTAAAAAGAAGTTAGCTAAAAGTGCTAAATAGTAATAAATAGTTGGTGAAAATCAATAAATAGTTCGCAAAATGTCACAAAGAATAAGCTAGATATAATAAATAGCCAGCTAAATGTAAAAAGAAGCTAGAAGCTAGTGCTAAATGCTTAGCTAAATATAACAAATTGTTGGCTAAAAGCAATTAATTCCTCTTTTCCTCTCTGCCGTGTCGTAACGTCGTCTAAACATCCAGTTTTTAACTTTTCTTCCTGTTTCTCTGCATCCTGTGTTCGGAAACGACTAAAGTCTAAAAAAGGAACTGTTTAAAATGCATTATTCACCGCTAGAAGATGCGGTGAAATAAGTCGGCTGCACCCAAATTATGCTCTGGTGCACCTAAATGAAAAAGTCTGCAGCAGATATAAAACTTTAAGTTCATCCAGAGCTGCTAAATTACAGACTTCATCCAGACCAGATCCATTTTTATACATCTGCAGTCCGACGGCACAGAAACAGCTTCGAGTGTCGAACTCTCAGTTTGTTACGATTCGCTTCATAGTGGACTTATAATGCTTAGATTTAACTTTTATAGGAAATGCATACAAAAAACGGCTCAATAAGCTGCAAACATGGTGAAAATAACAGCAAATATCTGTGAAATATTAGTATTTTTAGCAGATTTCAATGAAACAGTGTCATTTTATTTATTCACAAACCGTAAAAGAATTCATTATTATTAGCAAAATTATAAATTTTTGACAGGGACATTATTTACAGTTGTTTTGTTAAAAAAAAAATTGTTAATTAATACATTTTTCTGTGATTTTATTATTTATTATTTTATAATTTATTAATTAGATTATTATAATTATTAAATATATGTTTAATATATTTGAATATATATAATTTATTGCAATAATATACAATTTAACATATATAATTCACATAATTTAATAAATTATACAATTTATTATAAGTATATATTATTTATAAATTATATATTAATAAATGAATTATTTCCAAATTTCATTGGGTTTATACAATGACAAATAAAAGCCTCTATTCTCTATTTGTAATTTGACAAAACAGGGAAAATCTGTTAGATTAATTTTTGAAAAAAGTACAATTTTTTAATAATTAAAAACAAAGACAAAACTGTAAATAATTCATATTTTGGCAGGTTTTATTACAGTGATTATAGTGCAGCATAATAATTTTATGGTCAAAGGTTCTAAAAGAACAAACTGATATTTGTAAAAATACAGATTTTTGCTGTGAACATTTATTTACTTTTTTTTTTACAGTTAACATGTACATTAATATTTCTTATCTGTGATTTTACTAGATATTATCTGTACACACAAGACTTCCACATCTTCTAATCTTCTTCTTTTAATACTTCTGATCTATTTTTCAGGCTTATTATCTATAAACTGGCATCAAAATAAATAAGAATAAAAAAACAACCTATAATTTAGAGCATTTCCTTGAGGCTAAAAATTGTTCTACATCTACTTATGGTTGTGGTTTCCAGATGTTCCCTGAACGCCTCACGTTGCAGCTGTGCACAGAGAAGCTTCTAGTTACTGCAGAGTAAACGAGGTGTTTTAATGTCAGATTCACCTGAAACCAGGTGATTTTATTTAAACAGTGAACCAGGGGTTTTAAAGATTTGCCAAAATCATGATTAATATTTGATTAAATGAAATCTACAGCAGAAAATGCAAACCTGAAGTGAGTTTAAACATGCAGAAAACAAAATAAAAACTATTTAACAGGCTTCCTGCTGCTTCCTTTAGTACTTTTGATCTCTTTTTCAGGTTGAAGTGTAAATGTACACAGTAGAGACCCAGTTTCAGCATCAAACTGAAGCTCTGTGTTCCAAACTCATTGCAGACAAACATCTCCGTCGCTCAGGGAATGAAGCATCTTTTCAACGAGAGCTAATGAGGTGAACTCCAGCGAACTATGACACACTTCTTCTTCTTGTGACTAATCAGGAAAACAGCGAGACACCGAGGGAGGCCAAACCTCAGACAGAAACCGTCCTACATTTCAGAGGAGGGTTAGAGTGCAGATCAAACAATGAAAAACAAAGCAGAAGAAGCCCAAGAAGCGAGCTGACTTCAAAGCCTGTGGTCGAGGAGCTGGGAGGGAGAAGAAGGAAACGCTGTGACGGCCTGGAGGCCCGCCAGCCTGCAGAATAAAGCATGCCAGCAATGCATGGGGGAATATTATCTTGATTTGAAAACATTTAGTTCCAGTAGATCCTGTACAGAGATCTGCGTTCTCACGCAGATGTGCAGGAAAGGGCAGCGCTCCACCAACGGCAGCCAATGGGGCGGGGCAGCCGGGTTCGTCGTCCAATCAGGCCGCTGATTAACGTCCTCGTTTACCTCCCACATTGAAGGGGGAGGAGGCAGCCAGCACGGGGTTTTTAAGGGAAAACAGGGAAAAGAAGGAGCTTCAGATGGAAAACAGAGGTCTGAAAATGCTGCTAGAGGCTTAAAAAACACCCAGAATATTAAATACTAGTAAAATACAGACTTTGGTCCACATTTCTCCAACTTCTGAGGCTCTAACATCAGTAGAATCTGATGGTTTGGTAAATATGACTAGACAGGGATCCAGTTTTTAGATATTTTGACCTGAAATCTGTCCAGAAAGACTCAACAGTGTCCACAATGTCCCTTAAAAATGGAAAAACATGCAAAACTTTGGTCATATTATGTCCCCATAAAGTTCCTGTAAGTGTATATCTATGGATGGATCCATATTTCTACTAAAATACAGTCTTTGGTTGACATTTAAAGAAGAAAGGGTTCAAGTTTTTTGATATTTTGTTGGACCAAAATGCCAATATTAATCCATTTGAACCATTTTTGAGTCCTTTTGCACACAATTTAAGTTATTCTGGACTGTTTTTGTGAGCTATGGACAAAATTAGTGATTTTGGACAATTTTTGTGTAGCGTGGACTGATTTTAAGTTATTTTGGATAACTGTCGATTCATTTTGGACAGAGTTTAAGTTATTGTAGACAGTTTTTGAGTAGTTTTGGACAAAGTCAGGGTGAGTCTGGACAGATTTTGTGTAACTTGGACTGATTTCAATTTATTTTGGACAATTGCTGACTCGTTTTGGAGAGGTTTTGAGTTATCAGACTCTTTATGAGTAGTTTTGGACAAAGTTGGAGTGATTTTGGACATTTTTTATGTAACTTGGACAGGTTGTAAGTTATTTTGGGTGATTTCTGACTCATTTTGGACAGGGTTTAAGTTATCATAGACAGTTTTTTTAGTGTTTTGGACAAACCTAAAGTCATTTTGAACAAATTTATGGTCTTAAACAAGGGTTTAACTGAACACAGACGTCTACATTCACATTCTCTGATAAGAAGAATTTACAACAATGTTTCGCTGCTTTTCTTCTTCTGTCTTCTGTTCACAAAACACCTCAGAGACGTGTCCAATGAGCGTCATCCTGACTGGGTTACAACCAACCAGGACTTTTGGCTTTTATTCAGATCATATTTGCCTGATTAAAGCTCATGTCCATCTATATTTACATCAAGAACAGCCGTACAGCTCTTAGCCCGTCCATCAGCCGCCTGTGAAGATGCCAAAAGTAAAATAAACAGTGATTATGAGCTATTTGGGACCCATGCTGGGGTCTGGAGGGGATCTGCTCTTTAAATCAACACTCGCTGCTATTTCTGGGTCGTTCTATCTGCTGGGAGGTTCAACAGAATAAAAACAAAGCAGAAAACGATGTTATCCAGCTCCAGACGGTCAGTGGAAGAACCACCGTCGAGGCAGGAATACCGAGTTTGACAACATCGTTTCTAAATTTAGCCAATCAGATAACACCTACTGGGATGTCGATGGCTGCTGGTAGACGCAGATGAACGCTTCAAGTTTGGAAATTCATGCTTTTCTTAAATCTGACTTTTATTTAAGCCTCAGAACCCTAAAACCAGCTTTGAAAGGCATTTTACTGTTTAAAAGGAAAAAAAAATCACTAAAATTCTACCATTCATCACAGTGAGAAACTGTAAAAACATGAAAAATGGTTGCTTTTTTTAACTTTTAAAGATTCTTGAACTAATCATGTGTGACTTTTGGTATCATCAGGAAACTAAACCAAATCTAAGCTAAAAATTGGAATATTTCTTACTTTATTCTACGTCTTTATAAATTGGTCTAAAATTAACCATTTGCCGAATCTAGATTCTATAAAAAGCTAAAAATTCTGTGCATCTTAGTGCAACCAAGGAGTCATAGGTCACTTAGCTGCAACTAAAAGTGACATGGCAAAAATTCTGAGAGTTTTCAGCTGAACTGCAGGCAGTGTTTACACAAAACTGATTGGAAACAACTACAGAAAGTAGGAAAAAGAAAAAGGATCCATATTTCTACTAAAATAGAGTCTTTGGTCGACATTTTACCAACTTTTGAGGCTCTAACATCAGTAGAATCTGATGTTTTGGCAAATATGACAAGACAAGGTTCTCGTTTTAGATATTTTGACATAAAATCAGTCTAAAAAGACTCAAAAGTGTCCAAAATGTCCTTTAAAAATGGAAAAACACGCAAAATGTTCAAACTTTGGTGGTACTGTGTTCCATAAAGTTCCTTTAAGTGTATATATATATATATATATATATATACATGGATGGATCCATATTTCTAGTAAAATTTCTCCAACTTTTGAGGCTCTAACATCAGTAGAATCCCATGTTTTGATAAGAATGACAAGAAAAGGTTCCAGTTTTTTGAATATTTTGACCTGAAATCTGTCCAGAAAGACTCAAAAGTGTCTAAAATATCCCTTGAAAATGGAAAAAACGTGCAAAATGTTCAAACTTTGGTGGTGTCTCCGTAAAGTTCCTCTGATGGATCCATATTTCTATCAAAATTTTACCAATGTTTGAAGATGAATCTGATTTGTGGAAATTTTGACAAGACAAAGTTTAGGTTTTTGGGAAATTTTGACCTGAAATCTGTCAAGAAAGACTCAACAGTGTCCAAAAATATCTCTTAAAAATGGAAAAACTTGCAAAACTTTGGTCATATAGTGTCTCCAGAAAGTTCCCATAAGTGTATATCTATGGATGGATCCATATTTCTACTAAAATTCAGTCTTTGGTCGACATTTCACCAACATCAGTGGGATCTGATGCTTCTACATCTGCAAGACATGACGGAGAAATGAAATGAGAGAAACTGTGAATTGTTTCCTGACAGCTGATTCTGGTTGAGTTCGTAAACAAACAGAGAGTCTGAATGTCGGAGAGGGAGAAGGAGATGCAGCATGGATGTGGTTTTTCTGAGCAGAATGGGGGAAAAAAGCTGGAAACGTGATTAAATGTGTCTCCCGGCGGTCGCTGGTTTCTCAGACAGAGTGAAAGTGGAGTCTTCTGGTCGTTTTTATTACCACTGGACAGCAAACCTGGGAGCTGCTCTCTTCCTGGGTTATGAGTTCGCCTCCGAAACACCAAACCAGAGCGAAGCGCCGTCACCACGCCGCTGATTGCTAACAGGCGCTGGATGTTTTCAATCCCTCAGAAATATGTCAGCGAGAAGCCAGAGAAGTCACGCGACGACTATCGGAGCTCTGATCTGCCGTCTCCTTCATGTCTCCAGCGCTGGTTGGTCCTTATCGGGGCTCTGGGCAGGTCCCAACTAGAAGCTGTTTTGACTGGAAGGACCCCGAGGACCGTCCTCAGATCAGCGTTCAGATAGACGGGAAAGACGTCTGAAACAAGACGGGGCTCATTCTCCTCCTCACACCCGGAAAATTAACGTTTTAAACATGTAGCCTTTACAGTTTTAAAACGATCTGCTCAATTACAGATCAGATCAGAGAAATCACCAAGAACAACAGCTTTAGTTTAGAAAACTGCCAAAAAAAACTGGTTAAAATTGGAAATATTCTTTAAAAATTCATTCTTTTATCACGTCTGACTGTAAAGTTCCAGGTTTACTGTATTTAAAATGGTAAAAAATATGATTTTACTGATACTTTCAGTTATTTGAAAGAAAAATATGTTTGCTAAGGAGCGAAAATTTAAATGTTAACTGCAAAAAACAGCTTAAAACTGTAAATAATTTGAACAAATCTGTATTTTTTTAATCGTCTGACTGTAAAGTTACAGGTTTGCTGTATTTAAATTGTTAAAAAAAAAAAGATTTTACTGATATTTTCTGTTCTTTGAGACAGTATATAAAAGAGCTTAAATTTAGACATTAACTAAAAGAAAACAGGCCAAAACTGTAAGTCTTCTGCTTTCAGTTTAACTTTGAGTAAATAATCAATGTTGAGTTAAATCTGGTTCTCTGATCAGGAAACTACTTCCTGTACAGAATTTAAAAGCCAGACTTCTTGAATAAAATGACAAATTAACCAGAGCTGGTGAGGCTGAACAACAGAAACATAAAGTGATCTGAAGCTGCGTTTCGTAACGGTGAATAATTTCATGTTTTTTTTAGTAAACTGCAGCTACAGTTAGAGATGAATCCGTCTGATAGAAAATCCTCCAGCAGAGATTCACGCCTCCACAAACACTTTAACAGCAGCTTTTTATAGCCTCAGTCTGCTGTCATGTGATCCGTTTAGAATAACAATAATAATAAGAAGAAGAAGAAGAAACCAGCAGCTGTTTGGAACCTGATCTGATCCTAACAGGAGGTTTGGAACGTGTTAAACGTCTGTGGATGAAGATATCAGATCGTTTCTGAGCTAAAAATTCATCACACCTGTCCAGAAATCAACCTGAAGTTTGCAAAACTTAAGTAAAATGCTGTTAAAAATGCATCTAAAAACAGCAACATAAATGGTTTTCAGCCAATGAAAGCTAATTTAGTAAACAGTGAGGACATGAAAGAACTCATTTTTCATCTCTAAATGTTAATTTCTTTGTTTTATTTTGTGTTTTTCACCTTTAATTTAATATTAGGTGTGTTTTGTTTTCGTGTGCAGCTGCTCTGCTTCCAGTCTGTTGTAATAATGTCAGTGGAACTACAAAGACGTGCAAAATCACCACAAAAGAGGCCAAACTAAAAAAAAAACAGAAAAAGAAAAAGCGAAATCACCACAAAAAGACAGGAAAACAGCACAAAAATTAGTAAAATCAACACAAACAGGTACAAACCCCCCCAAAGAAGCAAAATCATCACAAATACATGACAAATCACAAGAAAAAGAGGCAAAATCACAACAAAAAGGTCCAAATTATCCAAAAAAGGTGTAAAATTGCCACAAAAAATAGCAAAATCTCAACAAAACCACAGGAAATTGGCACAAACAGGTGTAAAATCACCTCAAACAAGGACAAAATCACCACAAAAAGATGCTAAACAACCACAAAAAAACTGATGAAGACATGAAATCAGCACACTAATGTGTAAATCAATACAAAAAGAGGCAAAATCACCACAAAATGATGTAAAATTACCCCCCAAAATTGCAAAATCACCGCAAAAGGCATGAAATCAGCACAAAAATGTGAAATATCACTAAAAAAAGAAGCAAAATCAACATAAATATATTCCAAGTCACCATAAAAAGAGGTAAAATCACCACAAAAAACTGGCAAAATTGTCACAAAAGACATAAATTGGCACAAAAAGGTGTAAAATCAACACAAAAAGAAACAAACACTTGAAATTACCACAAAAAGAGGCAAAATCAACACAAATCACCACAAAAACAAAAGAAAAAAATGCAAAACCATCAAGAAAATTATCAAATTATCAAGAAAAAGTAAAATTACCCCCCAAAATTGCAAAATTGCCACAAAAACACAGGAAATCAGCACAAAAATGTGTAAAATCAAGGCAAACAGACACAAAATCACCACAAAAAGATGCTAAAACCACCACAAAGACTTGAAATCTCCACAAAAACATGAGAAATCACCAGAAAAACTTGTCAGTGTTTGGCCTCTCAGAGCTCCAAAGTGCTCATTTTTTAGTTTAGATGCAGTTTCTGAGGTGTAAAGACTGATAAATATGATTCTTTCCCTCTGTAATGTAGCTGCAGCTGGAGGAAACGGTAAATGCTGCTGATGTGAAATGATTCCAGGACGTCTCTGCAGAGGCTGAAGCAGGAGAAGCAGCGCTGGAATGTAACGCCTCCATTCATACAACCATGAGGCCATAACAAACCCAGTCTGCAGCAGCACTAAGGAGGATCCTGCTGGACTCAACCAACAAGAAAAACTGATGTCTGAGCTGGTAACATGATGATACGATGCTTCGAAGACAGAAAAGAGACGCCACAAAGAGACGCAAAACGTCCAACATGTGACAAAAAGGGCCAGACAGGGACCATACAACCACAGAGAGACGCAAAATGACGACAAAGAAACGCTAAATTAGCATTATGAGACACAAAAAAAGATGTGAAATGACCACAAAGAGACACAACGGCAACACCAAGATGCACAATGACGAAAATCTGACACAAAATGTTCCAAATGTGCCAGAAAACAACCAAATCAGGCCTAAAACAACCATAAAAGATGTAAAATGACTAAAATTAGACAGAAAATGGCCCAAATGTGACACAACACAACCAAAATTGGACAAAAACGCCCATAAAGAAATGTAAAATGACAACAAAATGATTAAAATGAGACACATACTGTCCCAAATGTGACATAAAACAACCAAATAAGTACAAAAACAAGCATAAAAAGACGCAAAATTACCAAAATCTGACACAAAATGAACCAAATGTGCTGCTGAACAACAAAATCGAGACTACAACAACCATAAAGAGATGAAACTTAACAATATGAGACAGAAAATGCCGAAAATGGAACGACAAAAAATGCGAAGAAATGCAAAATGACCACAAATTACATTAAAATTGCCACAAAGAGACACAATGGACACAATGAGATGCAAAATGACTAAAATCAGACACAAAATGTCCCAAATTCAGCACAAAACAGTCAAAATTGGGCAAAACACTCATAAAGACATGTAAAATGACAACAAAATCACTATAATCAGACAGAAAATGTCCCAAATGTGAGATAAAACGACCAAATCTGGACAAAAACAACCATAAATTAACAATATGAGACACAAAATGATGAAAAAGGAACAATAAAAAATGCGAAAAGATGCAAAACGACCACAAATTAACATTACGAGACACGAAAAGACATAAAATGACTACAAACAAATACAATAGCAACAACAAGATGCAAAATGACTAAAATCAGACACAAAATGTAGCAAAATCAACAGAAAAGTAGGGAATTTTAGACAGAAACACCATAAAAAGATGCAAAATGACTAAAATTAACACTATGACCTACAAAAAAGACATGAAATGACCACAAAGAGACACACTGGGCACAAAGAGACGCAAACAAACAACCGTAAAGAGATGCAAAATTATTAAAATTAGACACAAAATGGCCCAAACATGTCACAGCATGACCAAAATTAGGCAAAATACTCATAAAGACATGTAAAATGACAACAAAATGATTAAAACGAGACAAAAAATGTCTCAAATTCGGGCAAAAACAACCATAAAAAGATGAAAAATGACCATAAATTCACACTATGAGACACAAAAAGACATAAAATGACCACTAAAGGACAAGTTGACAACAGCCGAGTTAAATAAACGTTTATCAGGCCTCGGCTCCAAACTGTCTGAACCTGATGAAGGTGAGCTGAATAAACTTTGTGCCTATAAAACTTCCAAAAAGCAGCGATGAAAGCTTGACTCAGCATTTAATTATCTCAGGCGTGACTGGTCAGGTTCCGCTTCCAGTAAACCTCAGAGCGTTTTCAGACGGCTGCAGGGTGACGCGAGGCTACGACGATGTGTCGCTTCCTAAAACCACATTCCTTCGTTCTTCTCATTCCTGCTGTCAGGACGTTTCTAACACCTCGGTCCACTTCCTCCTTCATCAAAGTCCTCGTCTGGAGGCTTCTCTGCTGCCTCTATGAGATAAAACTCCTGCAGGGAGCCTTTAGGAAGCTGAAGCAGCAAAACTAAAGTCTGAAAACTATAATTCTGAGCCTCATCTTTGCTGCATGTTTCCTGGTATTTATATGAAAATATTATATATGTTTTCTTATGGTCAATAACAGTTTGTCTTCGCTGTTTTGTTCATCTTCTATCACTTTTATTACCCACTACAGTCCAGACCTTAAGCATTATTAGTTTTCCAGACTCTGTTTCAGGTTAATCTGTGCTCTGCCTCCTGACTTAGTCGCTAACCGTTAGCCATTAGCATAGCATTAGCCTCTGTGAAAGCAGCTAATGTCCTGAATTGTGTAGACATTTGTGTTTCTTGCTCAGTTTTTGTAGGTCGTGACCTGTCTGTCAGAACAGATCGATGAAGTTAATCCGATATTAGCACGATGCTAGACGCTCCAGCTAGTGCTAGCTGCAAGCTAACAGGCATAGCCTAGAGTTTTACAGATAGCATTAGCCTCTGGTGAAAGCAACTAATGTCATGATTTGTGGAGATGTTTGTGTTTCTTGTTTAGTTTTTGCAGGTTGTGACATGTCTGTCAGAACACATCGATGAAGTTAATCTAACTTGCCAGATGCTCCAGCTAGCGCTAGCTGCAAGCTAACAGGCACAGCTAGCCTCTTAGCGACCTCATTAGCCATTGCAAAAGCAACTAATGTCCTAATTTGTGGAGATGTTTGTGCATCTTGTTCAGTTTTTGCAGGTTTTAAGATGTCTGTCAAAACACATTAAGTTAATTTGACATTAGAACGATGCTAGATGCTCCAGCTAGCGTTAGCTGCAAGCTAACAGGCAGAGCTAGCCTCTTAGCGATAGCACAAGCCTAACAACATCAACACAAAAAAACGTGTCTGTCAGTTAGAACAGAAAGTTAAAGTTCATCTGACTTTAGAACGATGCTAGATCCTCTGCAAGCTAACAGGCACAGCTAGCCTCTTAGTGACAGCATTAGCCTCTGTGAAAGCGGCTAATGCCATGTTTTTTTTTAGACATTTGTACTTTTTATTCAGTTTTTGCAGGTTGTGACATGTCTGTCAAAACATATTGATGAAGTTAATCTGACTTTAGAACAATGCCAGATGCTCCAGCTAACGTTACCTGCAAGCTAACAGGCACAGCTAGCCTCTTAGCAATAGCATTAGCCTAGGACCATCAGCAAAGCAAGTTCCAGCTGCAGCACTTGTTAACACCAAGAGCAGCTCTGCTCTGCAAATGTGCTCATCTGTCTCTCTGTGTGAACAATGGTTCTGATTGGCTGTTACTTGTGACACGTAACAGCCAATTAGATCGAGCTGTGGGCGGGACATTGCTGAGATGCTAAATATTGGTCTTAATAATCAGTCGAGCCCTAAACATACTAACAAATATATCATCTAGTTTTTATTTAGTAGTTTTCTAATGTCAGCTTTCCATGTATTTGTGGTCATTTTGTGTCTTTTTTGACTGTTTCTCATCATATTTTTGCCCTTTTACATCGTCTGTGGTTGTTTTGCACCACATTTCGGCTGCTTCGTTTACTTTTGTTGTCGTTTTGCAACAGATTTATGTAATTTTATGTCTTTCTGTCTTTCACATTTTGGTTGTTTTCCACCCATTAGTGGTTGTTTTGTGCCACACTTTGGTTGTAACCCAGAATCAACATGTTCAACGTGTTTCCACAGATGCTATAAACTCTGGAACTGATGTTGTGAGAGGATGTGGGGCCGGTGGACGGGCTCATCATCCTCGTTTGTGTTTTAGCAGATCTTACAGTCGGTTCCTCACCTTTGAAGAAGCTCTTGACCCTCAGGTATCCGACGCTGAGGCGAAGCACCGACAGTTTGTCCAGCCGGGAGCGAACGTCCTCGTCGAACGGCAGCAGGTCCATGAGCCGGTCCAGCTCCCCGTTCAGCCGATCCCGGTGGCGCTTCGACGGGTTCGATTTAACCACTTCATTGCCGTTGGAGACCTTCTTCCTGAGGACAGAGAAAAGAAACAGAATCAGAGATCAGGATGAGTCACAGCAGCTCTTCATGACCCACATTAGGGATTGGTAACAGGGAGGCAGCGAGGTGAGTCAGCTGCCAGAGGTTCAGGAGTCGTGGGTGTCGATTGCTCAACGCGTTAAAACAAAAGATCTGAAACCGATCCTCGCTCAGTTTAGACAAACTGGATGTTTATGTTTCAACTGAGCAGAAACTGTGACGGAAGGAGGATCCACGAGGAACCAGAGCCGAGTGGAAAGTTACTGAGCTAACGCTGAAAGAACTATACGAGGAACGTTTGATTTCAGTATCAAGTCACAAAAAAGCAGAACAACAAACATTTCTCTGTTTTATATATAAAAAAAAAATAAATCAGACCAGGTGATGTTAGTGGTGTCGTACCAGAGAGAACTAGTGCAGCTCATTTAGCGTCTGGTTTTAGCCACTGCTCATCACTTTGCTGCCATTTTGTCTCTTTTTGCTCCATTTTGTGTCTCTTTGTGGCCATTTTATGTCTCTTTATGATGGTTTTTGCTCCATTTTGGACATTTAGTGTTTGATTTCACTAACTTTCCATCACTTTGCTGCCATTTTGCCTCTTTTTGTTCCATTTTGTGTCTCGTATTGTTAATTTGTTGTTGTTTTGTGGTCATTTTGTATCACTATATATTTGCTTTTGGTCATTTTCTGTCACATTTAGTGTCTGATTTTAGTCATTTTTCATGACTTTGCTGCAATTTTGTTTCTTTTTGCTCCATTTTGTTCCATTTTGTGTCTCATATTGTTAATTTTGTGCCTCTTTGTTATCACTTTTCATCTATTTATGGTTGTTTTTGCTCCATTTTGGTAATGCTTCTGTCGTATTTGGGACATTTTCTGTCTGATTTTAGTGATTTTTCATCACTGCTGCCATTTTGTCTTTTAGGTTCAATTTTTTGTCTCATTTTGTAAATTTTGCATCTCTTTATTGTTTTTGCTCCATTTTTGTCATTTTCTGTCACATTTGGGACATTTTATGTCTGATTTCAGTAACTTTCCATCATTTTGCTGCCATTTTGCCTATTTTTGTGTCTCATATTCTTATTTTTTTGTCCCTTCGTGGTCATTTTCTGTCACATTTGGGACATTTAGTGTCTGATTTTCGTAATTTTTCATCACCTCAAATGTCTCATTTTATCCAAATATATTCAGTTTCCTGCCATGAAGGAGGAAAGAAACCAGAAAATATTCACATGTAAGGAGCTAAAACCACAGAATTTAGACTGTTTTTATTAATAACTACTCAAATTGATCATGAATAGTTGATGATTAATGTATCAGTTGACTGACTTTGATAAGATAACGAGGCTGTTGACCGATTATGATAAATGCTGACAAGTTAAACTGCACTGAACTGAATAAAGTTTGGATAAAAACTCCACCAACAGCCGTCTTTACTGTACATCCTGATGGAAACGCTGCTGTTTGAAATATGATCTGTGAGGATTAAGGTTCTTTGTTGAGACCAAACCCTCAGCAGGCTACAGTTCAGTGTGTTAATTCACTCACTGCTAGTTTATTTAATGTTGTGTAAACTGGCTCAGACCCAGCTGCATGAATCTACATGATGTTGCACAACATCCACTGAGAAATCTGATTCCAGTCGCAGAAAAAGGCAGCAAGTAACGACAAGACGGAGGAGAATGAAACTTTACAATCACCAGTCAATTAGTCGTCACATGATTCACTGCAGAGGAAAGTCCTGCGTCGCTACGGAGGCTGAGATCTGGGATTATTCATGGTTCAAACTTGTAAAAATCCTGGAATCAACAAGTCCAACATCTTTCCAAAGACGCTACCAACACTGGAAAAAATGGAAGCTTCACATGCATCCAGTAGCTTTGATTTTACTCAGTCTAAAGTGGTCCAAAATAATTAAAAATTTTACCAAACTAACTAACATTAAATTGTCAAAAAATTTGCTAAAAATCATCCAAAATGACTCAAAACTTGTCTAAAAGGAGTTGAAACATGTCCAAAGTACCAAAAAATGTCCAAATTAACTTGAAAACTATCCAAAATTACTTGAAATTAGTTAAGAATGACCCAAAAACTGTTCAAAATGACAATATTTACTCCATTTTTGAGTCTCTGCTCATCATCTGTACAAAGATGTTTCACCATGCTGAATGGATCTCCAACAACTAGAAGACGTTTCACCATGCTGAATGGATCTCCAACTAGAAGATGTTTCACCATGCTGAATGGATTTCCAACAAATACAAGATGTTTCTCCATGCTGAATGGATCTCCAACTAGAAGATGTTTCTCCATGCTGAATGGATCTCCACCAACTAGAAGATGTTTCTCCATGCTGAATGGATCTCCAACTAGAAGATGTTTCACCATGCTGAATGGATTTCCAACAAATACAAGATGTTTCTCCATGCTGAATGGATCTCCAACTAGAAGATGTTCCTCCATGCTGAATGGATCTCCAACTACTGTCTCCTCTGTTCACTGTTTCTGAGCCATGCTGACTGTATTGATTCATCCAGTAGCTTTAGTTTTCCTTTGTCGGAAATTACGTCTAAAGTACCAAAAAATGTCTAAACTAAATCAAGAATTGTCCAAAGTAACTAAAACAACTGCCCTAAATTACTTTAAACTTGTTCCAAATGATAATTTTGGTGGCATTTTGGATAAATTAATCCATTTTCTTCATGTTTTAGTTGATTTTATTGATCCAGTAGCCTTGATTTTCCTCTCAGTCACTCTATGGAAACACTGCCTGCAGTTCAACCTGAAAACTCTCAGTATTTTTGTCAAATTTTTGGTTGTTTACAGAATGTGATTGGAGCAAACGCTGTATTTTTTTGGAGGATTTAGTGGATAAAGTATTTACTTTCCATATAAAACTGTCTATTACAGACCTTTCTTTCTGTTTTTACGGTTTCTGGTAAATAAACGGTGACATTTTGCAGATTATTTTGCAAAGATTGCGTGCTTTTCAAACTAATCAGGGCTCAGAGGGTTAAATTAAGCACCAATTTCTGACATTTTAGAGACAAACAATGCATTGATCAGTGGAGAAAACATAACGAACATTAGCTGCAGTAAGTCTGAGTCAGGATTCTGTAAATATAACAGGAAAACGAACCAATCCTAATCACGATAAACCAGCAGCTCCAGCCTTCCCTACCTTTCCCTAAATTCCTCCATTTACCGAAACTTTGGCTAATGACGGGCTATTAAATTTCCTGAGGTCGACTCATGCACCTTCTCAGCAGACTGATCTCACTCTGAAGAAATGCCTTCGCCGAGACAAAAGCCAGCATTCAGCGTTGGCTTTTTTTCCACCTTGATGTTCTGCGGATCACGAGGCCGAGCGGCTGCAGACATCAGGGCTTCTCATTGTGTCGTACTAACGGAGGAGATGTTTACCGCATCCTTCAGCTTCTATTTGTACGTCTTATCTCAGCGGGACAATGGCTGGGACGTGAACCCGGAGACCTCGGAGGCAGCACAGCTGAAAGGACACACATTCGGCTGCCACAGGACGACTCAGACGATCGAGAGTTTAGAGAATCCTTCCGAGAGTCGAGGCTCACACTGGACAACATGAGCTGGATAAAGACGTACGAGGACAGAGATGATGATAGACGACAACTACAAGGATTCATCAGAACGGCGTCCAACAGTCCACGCTGGTTTTCAGGAACTTTCCACTAATGGAAACCCACTAGTGTTCACTCCACAGAAAGACCCCATCGTACAACACAACATAAAACTTCGAGACTTCATGAAACTACAAAAAAATAAAAGCCTGTAGTCTCTGGGTCGACTGGATGGTCGATACGCACCAAACTCTCCTCAGAGAAAAGTTCAACATCAACAGTCGTCCAGGATTAATCCACTATTTTTTATTATTGTCCAGATTGTTGACCTCACATTATTGTCCATTAATATCCAGATTACTAACACTTTGGTGTATTAACATCTGGGTTTTTAAGAGTTTTGCGCATCAATATTCAGGTTTTTGACACTTTGGCATGTTAATGTCTTGATTTTTAATACTTTGCTGCATTAATATTGGGGTTTTTGATACTTTGGTGGGTAAATATCCAGATTTATGACAATTTGTTGCATTAATATTCACTTTTTTGACACTTTGACATGACAATATCCAGATTTTTTGACAATTTTGTGCATTAATGTCCTGATTATTGACAGTTTGTCACATTTTTAATACAGGTTTTTGACAAGTTTGTGCATCAAAATCCAGATTATTAACACTTTGGTGTATATACATCCATGTTTTTGACCCTTAAGTGCATCAATATCCAGGTTTTTAATAGTTTTGTGCATCAACATCCAGGTTTTTGGCACTTTGGCATGTTAATATTTCGGTTTTCAGAACTTTGGTGGGTAAATATCCAGACTTATGACACTTTGGTGCATTAATGTCCAGGTTTTTTAGATACTTTGGTACATTAATATCAAGGTGTTGATACTTTGAAGTATCAATATCCACGTTTTTGACACTTTGGAAAGATAATATCCAGGTTTTTTGACAATATTGTGCATTAATGTTTACATTATTGACAGTTTGTCACATTAATATCCAGATTTATGACAAGTCTGTTTATTAATACCCAGATTTTTAACGTTTTGATACATTGATATCCATGTTTTTGACACTTAAGTGCATTAACATCCAGGTTTTTTATAGCTTTGTGCAATAATGTCCAGGTTTTTGACAGTTTATCATGTTAATATCTAGGTTTTTAATATTTTGGTGGGTAAATTTTCAGATTTATGACATTTTGCTGCATTAATATCCAGGTTTTTGATACTTTGGTACATTAATATCTAGGTGTTGACACTGTGGCATGTTAATATCTAGGTTTTTAATACTCTGGTGGGTAAATATCCAGATTTATGACACTTTGTTGTGTTAATATCCAGATTTGTGACACTTTGACATAATAATATACAAGTTTTTTGACACTTTAGTGCATTAATATCCAGGTGTTTAATAGTTTTGTGCATTAAGATCCAGATTTGTGACACTTTGCCCCGTCAGTATCCAAGTTTTTCACATTTTGGTGTCTCAACATCCACATTTTTGACATTTTAGCATGTTAGTATCCACTTTTTTGATACTTTGATGGATAAAGATCTAGAAATGTGACACTTTGCCACATTAAAATCCAGGTTTTTACTAGTTTTGGCCATGAACGTCCAAGTTTTTGACATTTTGGTGCATGAATATCTGGGTTTTTGACATTTTAATATGTTATTTTCAAGGTTTTTGATACTTTGGGTGGGTGAATATCCAGATGTGCGACACTTTGCCATGTTAATATTCAGGTTTTAACACTTTGGCATCATCCTGATTATTGACTCTTTTGTGCACAGACATCAAGGTGTTTGACACTTTAGTGCATTAATATGCAGAGGTTTATTAGTTTTGTGCATCACTATTCAGGTTTTTGACATTTTAGTACGTTAATATTCAGGTTTTGACACTTTGGCTCGATAACATCCAAGTTTTAACACTTTACTGCAATGGTATCTGGTGATAAAAGAATCAATAGAGGATGATAATTCCCATTATTGATCAATTTGCTGATTTTATTTTCAATTAACTGATTAATCGTTCATCTCTAAAGCATCAGCGTGAAGCAAAAGTTGGAATTTAAACTTTACAAACAGCAGTTTGCATATCACAGCTCGACAAACAACATGCAAATCATCTACAAATAGAAGTTATCTTGTCTGGTTTATTCCTCAATAATTCTAATGCTGGATCACCAGTCAATATTTTTCATTTCAAATTGGAAAAATCACCACAAAACAATGCAATATGACTGGAAAAGTATGCAGAATCACCACAAAAGAGGCAAAATTATCATAAAAAAAGAGGTAAAGCTACCACAAAAAGACTAAATTTTCATATGAATATGTGTGGAGCCGCTCTTCTTGGTCTATTTTGATCATTTTAGCAGAAACTAATCAGATCAAAATGATTTGATATGCTGCTAATGATAACTGTTTATGCGTGTTAAGAATATATTTATGCTCATAAGGCCTCAGGTAGAGTCAGTCAGCGCTCTACAGATCATCATTTTTCATTTTTACTTCTTTAATCTATATCCTGTGTGATTAAAGTAAATCTGCAAAGTAAAAAGCAGAATATTTTCTTATGACTTCTGTCAAAGAAAGCAGAAGTTAAAGTATCTCAAAGTGTATTTGAGTGCAGCTCTTCAGTAAACATACCTTCTACTGTGTTCATGAGCTCTTTAAAAGAGCAACAAAGAACAAAGAGTAAGCGAGGAGCCGCACCTCTTCTTATCAGCAGTGAATACCTGCAGTGGAAGCATGACATCCCTCCTGATTACTGCCTGCGGTAAAGAGGTGAAATCAACTTTAAGTGTTAAGTACACATTCTCACACACAGATTACTGCCGTGCTCTCTGGGAGGGTTTAATGAGCGCCAAACGCTGTAATTAACCGGATTTTCACATTGAGAAACCTGTAGGAACGCTGCTGGGAAAGAACAAGCTGCACCAACACGAGGACAAAGCAACAGCCGAGTCAGAACTCTGCTTTTTAGACACGATCCGGTGACCAAGTATGAGAACGACGCTGCTTCTAAACCCACTGGAAGACTCCTGGAAAACACAGAACATCCATTTGGTGTTTTAATAATATATTAGGGAGAGAGGAGACTGGAAATGCAGGGGTAAAAAAAAACAGAGAATCTGGTTGGAATGCTCTATATTAGTTAAAGTTGCTCTATATTAGTTAAAGTTGCTCTATATTAGTTAAAGTTGCTCTATATTAGTTAAAGTTGCTCTATACTAAAGTTGCTCTATATTAGTTAAAGTTGCTCTATATTAGTTAAAGTTGCTCTATATTAGTATGCGGGGTAATAAAGTGGTGGTAATAGACTGGTGGTAATAAAGTGGAGATTCTGGTTGGAATGCCCCTGTGAGGTGACCACAGCTTTTTACTGTCCCACTCAATGCTGCCTTTGTGCTGCCTTTGAGTCCAGCTGGTCGTCCAGGAAAACCTCATCCAGAAACACAGACGTCTGCACACAGGCCACCTCTTTATTTTGGGATTTACACTGGGAACCGGTACCGGAGCTGAAGCTAGCAGAGCCGTATGAATGTGGCTGATGTAAACAGTGCTTCAGGTGGATTTATTCCCTCTGTCTAGCTCTAATCCTCATATTAAAACATTTAAAAGCAGCAGCAGGGTCAGTCATGTGTTCTGAATTGTGAATGAGAGCTCTGGTTTATATTTGGAGCAGATAAAGGGCCTTTAATTAACAGAGGTCACAGTTAAATGGATGTTAAGCTGCTCCAGTTGTTTTCTCTGATACGGCACGACTGGCTGGGCACTTCCTGGTTCGGCCGTCACAAAGCAGATAATTGGCTATCAGAGTCAGGGGGCAGGACATGTGGAGTAAAACTGTCACAAACCATGAACCCGATCCTTTGTTTACGTCCGCTGTCAGACAGGTTTCATAAAATGAGAGCGCAGTTTGTCAATCAATAATCAGCGATTGTATAAGACTAATCAGCTACAAAGATTAATATAGTAAACAGAGATGTAGTATTATTGTAATCCCAGTTTATAACAAACACAGGAGCTGGTTGGAGGTCATTAACCTCCGCATTAATCTTTGTCATGGTGCCCAATGCTAGCTAAACTCCCACAATGCTCTCTGCTGGCCAACATGAACTGCCCATAATCTGAGGACTGCACTTCATTAAAACAAATCATCATTTTACAGACCTTTACTGCTATTTAAAAGAAAATTTATATTCATTAATACTTAAAAATGTCAGTGATAAAGTCATTTTGAAACTGTTTTATACAGGTTCTCCGTTTGTTACATTCCAGATAATATCTAGAAAAATCACAGAAAAAAAATGAATGTACATGCCGACTGTTAAAACGGCCCTAAACTGTAAATGATGTTTTTATTCTAATTTGTTTGTTCACAAAGTGTGACTGTAAAAACGACATTATTTTTCTGTATTTAAATGAGCACAAAAAAGCCATTATATTACAAACGTTTTAAAGAAATCTCATGTATATAAAGAAATGAAAAATGATATTTTTTTTAAACTGTTGTTTTACAGACTTACAGCAAAAATATTATTATTTTACTGACATTTGCAGCCATGTCCTGGTAAATTACTTCTTTGGTAGTATTATCTCGTAAAATCACAGATTTTTTTTTATTAATTTATTTACTGTTTAAAAAAACAAACAAAAAAAAACAGACCAAAACTGTAAATAATGACTACATCAGAAATCTGCATTTTTTTGTAAATACTAATTTGTATGTGACTGTAAAATGACACTATTGTACTGGATGTAAATCATGTAAATATATATATATATATATATATATATATATATATATATATATATATATATATATATATATATATATATATATATATATATTTGTTTATATATTTATTTATTTTCTACACAGATTTTATATATTGCAGTATTCCACTGTTTCTAAAGTGTTTTTGGACACTCTTGCAACTAGATTTCATCTTTTGTTTTGAAAATGTATTTATTTTTAAATTATAGAGTAGTGCACATTTATAAAGTGTTTTCCGGACACTTATGCAACTACATTTTTTTTTTTAATCTTTTGCTTTGAAACTTTTTTTAAAAAACATTTTTAATTTTTTTTAGTTTTTTATTTTTTTCCAATTGTAGAGTAGTGCACATTTATGAAGTTTTTTCCAGACACTTGTGCAACTAGATTGTTTTAAATCTTTTTTTAAAACTTTTTTTGAACATTTTAAATTTTTTTAAAAAGTAGTGCACATTTATAAAGTGTTTTCTAAACACTTGTGCAACTACGTTTTTTACTTTATGTTTTTTTTTTTGTTTTATTTTTATTTATTTATTTATTTTGACAGTTTAGTTTTTAAACACTAAAGTAGTCCACAGTTTTTTGGCAGCAGCTAGAGTTTTGGATCCTGTCTTTTTTTCCCAGTGAGGAGTGTGTCTGTACTTCCCGGTGACTTTCCTCTGCTGCCTGATAATAAAAAAAGAGTCGAGAGGCGAACAAAAGAGCGGACGGGGCGGAGTGCGCAGCTGCGAACACCGGAGCGCGAGGAAGGAGGTATCACATTACAACAACACGCTGCGGGCCCGCGCGCCTCCCTCCTCGGAGCATCGCGTGAGAGCAGCTCCGACTCCGCTGCTTGATTGTGATTAATGCGCGAGGCAACATCTCCCTGGCAGACCCGGGGCCGGATCCTTAAGGTGGTCCGAACCCCGGAGGACCAATAAAACACCAAAACACCGAGAATCTGGGCTGGAAACACACAGCCGCTGGTGGAGAGAACTAACCCGGTAGATTTACCCGCTCCGCGTTAACTAGAACCATCTAAACCAGCGCTAACTAACGTCACCCAGCACGGTCCACCTTAATTATCAACATTTTCAACACGGTTTGATGGATCGATTACACGCTAGTCAATAAGGAAAGCACACTTTAGCTCAGTTCAACTTTTACTACAACTCGTTAAGGTGGTTTAACTTAACGGATAACTCAACTAGTTTTCGTCACTTTTGCAAATCTTAGTAGCCTAAAAGTTAGTCAGCTTCACCTTAAGGTTAGTTTAAAAGTCAAAGTCGGTTAGCTTCGCCGTTAAAGTTAGTTTAAACGTCAAAGTTAGCCTAACGGTTGAAGTTAGCTTCAACGTTAAAGGTGAAGCGGACTTTAGCCAAATATCTCGACATAAAACTCCATTTTCAGCGGTTCAAACACTCGAGGACTGCCTCCGGAGCTACCCCGTCCGGCTCAACCCTCCCCCCGCCGTGTCTTACTGCTTCAGGACGGGCTTCTTCCTCTTCTTGTTCGCGTAAATCCCAGTGTTCCCCAACATGGTGCCGCTCGCTTTCAAAAAACAAACAAGAAAAACCGTCACACACTGCTGCTTAGGCTCCGTAACTTTCCTCCATCCATCCACACGGGCCCCCGGCGAGTCTCCGGCGCGTTATAGTCCCAAAGTCATGTCAGGGGAAGCCGGGTCTGGGTCCTGCGGAGTCCGCACTGACAGCTCCTGTGGACGGTCACCGCTGCTGGACCCGCTCCGGTAAAGGGCGAAGATCGCGGTCCGCCGCCGGAGAGTTGAGTTGAGTTCGTCGGAGGGGGAAGGAGGTGGAAGTAAAGAAAAGTTTTGGCCCAGTTCTGAGTCGATGTCCAGCCCCCCTTTCTTTGGATAAACAACGCCGCCTTATGATTATTATTCAGAGTTTTCTTTTTTCTCTCTCACACGGGGCGTTTTCAGGAAATGTGTCTGTACAGTCTGCGTTTTTAAGGTGGACTGGACTCTTCTGCTTTTCTAACATCCACATTGGGATGGATTTTTTTTCTGAGTTTATAAAATGTAGCAGGGCTGAGGTTTGTGCACACAGCAGGAGTCCCTCCAGAAATGTTTCTCAGACAACAAATCACAAAAGAAAAGAAAAGCAGAAAAGCCTATTGATATCACACTTTAAAAATGGACAAATTTGTTCTTCTTTTTTAAAAAAAAAGCAGAAAAATCCATCAAAAACAGTCAATTTTTAAAGTTCGATATCACATGGCTTTTTTGCTTTTTTTTCTGCAAAAAAGCCGCCGTGCTTCACATTATGTTGCTGCCACCACCATGCACCTCTAATTTTGTTCTCTTAAAAAAAATGAAATAACAATCAAAAACAGTCCAATCCAAGTCTGAAACTTTGTAAATTTTTAAGTCGAACATCACTGGACTAATTTGCTAAAATATAATCGGGCTGAGGTTTGTGCACACAGCAGGAGCCCCTCCAGAAATGTTTCAAAGACAACAAACCAAAAACCAGAACTGAATGTCAAGAATTCTATCAATCTGTTGTTGTTGTAGCAGCATACAAACCTTCTGCTGCAAAGTAAACATGAGAGTTAGGAAATCACACAGTACACTTAGTGTTACTCATTACCTCGTGTGCACAGACTAATACAGTTAGTGTTTTAGTTGAGGAGAGATGTGGAAAAAGTTCTCTCACGGGCAAAACAGCCATAGTTTATTTGTGATTCAGGGCCGAAAATTCTGTCCATGTGTGATAATTTATCAAACCACAGTCATTTATGATACAGTTCAGGGTGTTTTCGTTGTTACTCGTCATTACAGATTACTGTAAAAAGTCACCACTGCAAGTTTTCTGCTGTGAAGCCCCTCATAAAAATACTTGTATATGGCAGAAACATGTTTTGTCTTCAGTAAACGGATGATATTTTTACAGTAACACCATGAAGATACACCAACTCTCCAAGAAACTCCATGAAAAGGTTGTTGAAAAACATGTCAGGGAGTGAAGTACAGTTTAAATCCAAGTCATAATGAATTTGAAGAAATATGACATACAGGTGAATATGTCGAAAGCAAATCGCCATGTGAAGCATGGTGGTGGCAGCATCATGATGTGAAGCACGGTGGTGGCAGCATCATGATGTGAAGCACGGTGGAGGCAGCATCATGATGTAGAGCACGGTGGTGGCAGCATCATGATGTGAAGCACGGTGGTGGCAGCATCATGATGTGAAACATGGTGGTGGCAGCATCATGATGTGAAGCATGGTGGTGGCAGCATCATGATGTGAAGCATGGTGGTGGCAGCATCATGATGTGAAGCACGGTGGTGGCAGCATCATGATGTGAAGCATGGTGGTGGCAGCATCATGATGTGAAGCACGGTGGTGGCAGCATCATGATGTGAAGCATGGTGGTGGCAGCATCATGAGGTGAAGCACGGTGGTGGCAGCATCATGATGTAGAGCACGGTGGTGGCAGCATCATGATGTAGAGCACGGTGGTGGCAGCATCATGATGTGAAGCATGGTGGTGGCAGCATCATGATGTGAAGCATGGTGGAGGCAGCATCATGATGAAACACGGTGGTGACTTTTTTTTTACTTTAACACACCAAACAAACACATAAATTTACACATATGTAAAAATAAATGAGGATAAAGAAATGTTAAGTAAACTTTAAATAAAGATAACAGAACCTCCTGCTCTACAGAAATCTCCTCCCAAACCGTCCAACAACGTCAGTCACCGTTTGCTGCCAGTTTAAAAAGACTGAACAATGGGGGGAAAAGGAGGAGCAGCAGCAAAAATAAAACCAGCAGGGATCCCAAAAAGCACCAAGGTGCATCAGAGCTGAATGCATCTGCAGTAAAATGCTCAGAAAGACAAAATAATTCTGCATTTTGATGGAAAAGCAGCGTATCTGAATGTAAAAAATGCCTCCTAAATACATGAAGTAGTCCAGTCTAAATGTACTTCACCTTGTTGTGATGGATATATGAGGATATCTACAGTCTTACTTTACTTTCCACACATTTAAGGTTTCAGTTGAAGGTCTTTCTGGGCAGTTTTTTGGTTCCTCCAACACAACTAAACTAAATAACGTCCCAGTGACTCGGTGCTGATCCGATCTAGGAGCCGATGAGGGTTTTAGTAATCAGTGGAGGTGTTTGAGGCGTGAATGAGGCCGGTGTTGACAGAAGAAGAAGGGCAGCGTCTGGAAACTCTGGTGACGTGTTGTTGATGTGGAGACTAAAGGACGGGATCATGCTGATGGACTAGGAGGGAACCGTGGAGCAGACGGTCATCAGTGGAACAGGTTCAAGGCTGGTTGATGTCCTTAATATCGTTAACGTCACCGACATTCTTCTTCTGCTGTTTAGTTCGTCATGAATCTGCCTGAACCCTGGACGGTACGATGGGAAAAACCTAATAAATGTCAGCTTTTATTTTTAAATAAATGAAGTAACTGAGGAATGTTATTTCATCTGTAATTTAAGATACTGGAGGGAGGAAAAAATTAATTTGTTCTTGTTTAAAAGAACCTCAAAACATAATCAAAAACATTCAATTTTTAAAGGCTTAAAAAATGCAGCAATTTTGTTCTTTAAAAAAATGAAAAAGACAATTTTTTGTTCTTCAAAAAACCAGAAAAATCAAAAACAGTCCACTTTTAAGTGTGTTATTATGAGGCTCATGATATCACACTTAAAAATTGACTAAGTTTTTTTCTCCTTAAAAAGGCAGAAAAATCAGAAATGGTAATTTTTTTGTTCTTAAAAACCTGAGAAAAAAAATCAAAAACAGTCCATTTTTAAGTCTGATATGATGTGACTTTTTTTGCTTTTTTTAAAAAAAAAAAAAAATCAAAAAACAAGAAGCCCTCATAAAATCAAACCGAACAAATGGACAGATTTTGCTTTTAAAAAAACTGAAAAAAACAAAAATTTTGCTTTTTTAAAATAAAGATGTGACTGTTTTTGCTTCTTTCCTTTTAAAAAAAAAAGCAAAAAAAATCCATGTGACATCAGACATTTAAAGAAATGGACTGCTTTTGTTTTTTCTTTTGTTTGCAATAATGCCAAGAGATAGCAGATTTACAAAAATAACAAATTTTGTTCTTCTTAAAAATACAGAAAAAACTATGAAAAGCATTTTCTAAGTCTGATTTCACATGCTTTTTTTGTTTTTTTAAAAAAAAATTTAAACCACTAAACAAAATCACAAAAAATCTAAAATTTTTGCTTCTTAAAAGATCTTTTTTTTCACCATTTCCCACTTGGGACAGATGATAGATCAATAAACAGATCAATAGATTGATTAATAGCCCTAAAAATGGCAACATAAAGATGTTTTTGTTTTGTTTTGATCTTTTCATGTCGACTTTTAGACAGAAGATTTTTGCAAATACTCAAACTGGAGCGTTCTTTTTGAATTTGTTTATTTTATTGGGAAGCAAACCGTAGATAAATAAAGAGACAGACTTAGTTTTTGGTTAAAATTTTTAAAAAACATAAAAGAAATCTGACTTCTGGTCTCCAAATGAAAACAGGAGTTGCCAAATATGAACCAAAACCTATTTTTTATTTATTTATTTTTAATTATTTTGACACCTAAAACAGTTTTTTTTTTCCATTTTGGAGTTTGAAACAAACAGCAGAACTACAGTTTTTGTTTTGGTTTTAAATTACAGATTATCTGTGATTGCATAAAAAGTAATTCCCACAACAAACTCTCTTCTATCTCCATGGTTCCCGTGGATTTATAGAATTTAAATCTGCAGCTGTGTAACTGATGGTTCTTTTAACTCAGAATCTGTTTTGCTGCTGTCTTTAAACCGTTGTGGAAGCAGCAGAATGTAACTGAGACTCTGAGCTGTGTTTGATCTGCGAGGCCTGAAGCTGAAGAGATGAAAACAGCAGAACTTTCATGTCAAAGCTTCATCCTCAGGCAGCTTTCAGTCACAGCCAGACTCAATCTGAAAAACACTTCAGGATAAAACCTTTTTAAAGAGCGTGGAAAGAAGTCTGATGGATGTTGGAGAACATTCTTTGGTCAGATGAGACCAACATTCATTTGTTGGGCTCTGATTGAATCCAGCATGTTTGATGCAAACCTGAGCTGGACCACAGTGAATGTATAATCCTGATAGTGAAGCATGGAGGCATTCTGTCTCTCTGTGAGGCAGTGTTGTGTCTCTTTGTGGTCATTTTGTGTCTCTTTGTGGTCATCTTGTGTCTCTTTGTGGTCATTCTGTGTCTCTGTGGTCATTTTGTGTCTCTCTGAGGTCATCTTGTGTCTCTTTGTGGTCATTCTGTGTCTCTTTGTGGTAATTTTGTGTCTCTTTGTGGTCATTTTGTGTCTCTTTGTGGTCATTTTGTGTCGCTCTGAGGTCATTTTGTGTCTCTCTGTGGTAATTTTGTGTCTCTGAGTTGTCGTTTTGTGCCTGTCCTGTTCTACACCACCACAGTGAATGTCTAGTCCTGACAGTGCAGCCCAGAGGCAGGAATGTCATGTGAAAGCAGCAGAGTGTAACTGAGACTCTGAGCTTGTTGTGTTTTTGATCTGTATTTCCTGAGGGCGAAGCGTCTCCTCTGTGAGACGAAAACACGGCAGAACTTCCATGTCAAAGCCTCCTCCTGCTCCTCAGGCATCGTTCAGTCATGCAGCCAGACTCTGCCTCACGTAAACACTGAGCGTCTGCTCTGCTTCTCACACTGAAGGCTTCCTGCTGGTCCAGATCCCAGCCTGAACACAAGAGCTGCACGTCTGCATGGAGTTCCACCGTAAGTCTGTTAGCAGCAGGATCTTCCACTTGTCACGCCGGGAATGTGAACACGGCGGCTATGAGGAAGTGATCTGTGCCTAAGATAAACACCGATGTTTACAGAGGAGCTCGGGGTGTGAATGGTCGCCATGGCAACGGTCTGCAACATGTCAGCGATGTGTGCCGAGGTGAAGCGATAAAAAAAAAATAATAAAAAATAACAACTGTGCTAAATGTCAGAGACAGCTGCTAAACTGCTGCTCTGCTTCATTAACCCTCCTGTTGTCCTCATTTACCAAAAAAATGTTGTTTCCCGGTCAGAAAAAAATCCAAAAATTCTGCAAAAAATTCTCCAAATTTCTGAAAATTTGCAAAACCTTCAGGAAGAAAATTCCAATAATTCCCTAAAAGTTTTAAAAATTCTTCCAAAAAAATCCTGAAGGTTTTGCAACTTTTCAGAAATTTGGGGAATTCTTTTGCTGAATTTTGTCTGACAAGGAAACAACATTTTTTTGGTGGAAAAGAAGAAATGTGAAAAAAAAAAGTTTCTTAAGAACATTCATAAAAAAAATCAACCAAAATTCAGTGAATTTTGCTGGATTTTAGTTGAATTTTATGTGAATGTTCTTAAAGAAAATATTAGAAGTTTTACTGATATATGTGGAATCGCTTTAGATATTTTTTAGGAAGATTTTTACTCATTTTTAAAAAAATATTGAAAAGAAAAGAATTTTCTTGCCACATTTGTGGGATTTTTTAAAAATAAAACTTTTAAGGGAAACTTTTAAGGAATTATTGGAATTTTCATCCTGAAGGTTTTGCAAATTTTCTGAAATTTGGAGAATTTTTGGGCTGAATTTTTTTTCAAACAAAACAACAATATTTTTTTGTTGCCCATAACTGAAGACAGCAGAAGGGTTAAAGAAACATTTTTAACATTTCTTTTTCCCACTAAAAAATGTTCAGAGATTTCCCAAAAATGTTGAAAATGTGGACATCAGAAGTTTCACTGTGAAAATATATTTTTTTCCCCACATTTTCAAACTTTAAAACGGATCAGTTTAACCCACAGGACAACACGAGGGTTAAACACCTGCTCAGAAGTGGATTAATGGGTCGCGTCGTGGCTAATTTTAATTCTAATTAAGCGTCTGGGAGGTTTTCCTGTTTGCTCTCTGCAGCTGTGAGCAGCTGTGAGCAGCTCTTCACTTCCTCTGTGTGACAATAGTGTCCGTCAACGGCACCAATCAAGCAGATCTAGACGCTTACCGTCGGGTTTTGGCGTCTTTCCAGAGTGAGCGTAGCATGAACGGGGGCCAAAAGGAAGAATAGGCTTGAAAAAACATAGCAGCAGCAATTAAAAAACATTACTGAAAAAACTGATGCAACGCTGACTAAATATTTTCATGTTTGTATTGGCATTAAAGGGACAGCACTGGACTGGTTTAAATCCTACTTATCAGACAGGTTCCAGTTTGTGCATGTCAACAATGACTCTTCTGAGCATACTAGGGTTAATCATGGAGTTCCTCAGGGTTCTGTCTTAGGGCCAATACTGTTCACATTATACATGCTTCCCTTAGGCAATATTATTAGGAAGCACTGTATTAATTTCCATTGTTATGCTGATGACAATCAGTTGTATTTATCTATGAAGCCAAATCAGCTAGCCAGACTGCAAGATTGTCTTAAGGACATAAAGACCTGGATGACCTATAATTTCCTACTACTAAATTCAGACAAGACTGAAGTCATTGTATTTGGCCCCAAACATCTTAGAGAATTGTTTTCAAAGCATATAGTTACTCTGGATGGCATTACATTGGCCTCCAGTACTACTGTGAGGAACCTCGGAGTTATCTTTGACCAGGACATGTCCTTTAACTCACACATAAAACAAATCTGTAGGACTTCCTACAGATGCATCTCCAACTACTAGAAGATGTTTCTCCATGCTGAATGGATCTCCAACTACTAGAAGATGTTTCTCCATGCTGGATGGATCTCCAAATACTAGAAGATGTTTCTCCATGCTGAATGGATCTCCAACTACTAGAAGATGTTTCTCCATGCTGAATGGATCTCCAACTACTAGAAGATGTTTCTCCATGCTGAATGGATCTCCAAATACTAGAAGATGTTTCTCCATGCTGAATAGATCTCCAAATACTAGAAGATGTTTCACCATGCTGAATGGATCTCCAACTACTAGAAGATGTTTCACCATGCTGAATGGATCTCCAACTACTAGAAGATGTTTCTTCATGCTGAATGGATCTCCAACTACTAGAAGATGTTTCACCATGCTGGATGGATCTGCAACAACTAGAAGATGTTTCACCATGCTGGATGGATCTCCAACTACTAGAAGATGTTTCACCATGCTGGATGGATCTGCAACAACTAGAAGATGTTTCACCATGCTGGATGGATCTGCAACAACTAGAAGATGTTTCTCCATGCTGGATGGATCTCCAACTACTAGAAGATGTTTCTCCATGCTGGATGGATCTCCAACTACTAGATGTTTCTCCATGCTGAATGGATCTCCAACTACTAGATGTTTCTCCATGCTGAATGGATCTCCAACTACTAGATGTTTCTCCATGCTGAATGGATCTCCAACTACTTCCTCCTCTGTTCACTGTTTCTGAGCCATGCTGCATTTATTGATTCATCCAGTAGCTTTGGTTTTAGTCAGTCTAAAATAGTCCAGATATGACGTGAAACCTGTCCAAAGTGACATAAAATTACCAAAATTGACCCAAGAATTGTCCAAAATGACTCGAAACATGTTAAAAAATTATCAAAATTAGATTAAAAATGACAATGAGTCATTTTCAAACATTTTTTAAGTCCAGTTTACTGTTTTTTAACCCACTATTAGTGAGATTATCCAAAACAACATGAAACCTTCCAGAATTACTTTAAATAAGTTCAAAATGACTGAAGATTTGTTCTAAAGACGATTTATAATTTGAGTTTTTTGGTGTTTTGAGTTTCTCCTGACCTGAACCACCAAAGTGAATGCATAGTCCTGAGAATGAAGCACGACGTCTGTGTCTCTTTGTGGCCATTTTGTGTCTCCTTGTGGTCAGTTTGTGTCTCTTTGTGGTCGTTTTGTGTCTCTTTGTGGTCATGTTGTGTCTTTGTGGTCGTTTTATGTGTCTTTGTGGTCGTTTTGTGTCTCTTTGAGGTTGTTTTGTGTCTTTTGTAGAAGTTTTCTGTCTCTTTGTGGTCATTTTGTGTCTCTTTGTGGTTGTTTTGTGTCTCTTTGAGGTTGTTTTGTGTCTCTTTGAGGTCGTTTTATGTCTCTTTGAGGTCGTTTTGTGTCTCTCTGTGGTCATTTTGTGTCTCTTTGTGGTCATGTTGTGTCTCTTTGTGGTCGTTTTGTGTCTCTTTGAGGTCATTTTGTGTCTCTGAGGTCATTTTGTGCCTTTTGTAGAAGTTTTCTGTCTCTATGAGGTTGTTTTATGTCTCTTTGAGGTCATTTTGTGTCTATTTGTGGTCCTTTTGTGTCTCTGAAGTTTATTTTTGACAGTTTTTCTTAATAAAACTGAGCTACGTAGATGATGCATTCAAGGACCATCGGAAAGTTGTAAATGTGACTATTTTTATATGTTTTTTTTTTGTAGTTTCTGCTACTGATAAATGGTACTTCTGGAGATTTTTTTTAAAAGAAAGCATGCAGAGACTATAGCATTTAGGATCATCAGTTGTGGAGTCCCTTCAGTTCAAAAACAAACGTGAGGCTGAGTTCATGGCTAATAAGAGCCACAGAGTGGAAGCTGCAGTGTTTGGTGTCTGGTGCATCTGTTCCCATGGCTTTACTCTGCAGTTTATTTGCCCCGGTGCATTCCTCAGTACTCGGCCATCAACGCCAGGCTCCACGTCTTTATGTCACACTAAATTTAGAGCGCCGTTTTATTCGGCATGCAGTGGTTTTCATTTACCTCGCTGGCTTTTATTGTCCTCCGCCCACGACTTCACTTTACTTTACGGCTCTGATTCCAGCGCTTGATTGGAGCTGAATTAACCCTCCTGCTGTCCTCATTTATAATATTGTTCTTTTGTCTTTTTCCACCAAAACATGTTGAAAATGTGGACATCAGAAGTTTCACTGTGAATTTTTTTTTTTTTCCCACATTTTCAAACTTGAAAATGCGTCAATTTGGACTCACAGGACGACACGAGAGTTACATAATTCTGGGAGCATTTTAAGCAATTTTAGCATTTTTAAATAAATTGGACAATTTTTAAAATACTTTGGACAAATTTTAAGTCATTCTGGGCATTTTTGAGTAATTTTGGACAAATTATGAGTAATTTTGAGCATTTTCAGTAACTTTGTGCAACTTTTAAATCATTTTAGACACATTTTAAGTATTTCTGGGCATTTTTGAATAATTTTTGACCATTTTACGTGAATTTGGACACATTCTAAGAAATTTTAGCAATTTTTTGAGTAATTTTGGACAAATTTTAAAAATCATTTTGGACTAATTTTAAGTCATTTTATGAGTGTTTTGGTGTGAAATCAGATCTTCTGCATCTGGACTCCTTTTCTAAGCTGATTTGAAGCAGAGCTGCTGGTCTGTGGAGTTGCGTGTGAAGGACAGGAGGCCGGTTTTTATCTCAGCTCCATTAAACCCACTGCAGCTCGTTTATAGCTGGTTTGTTTCTGTGCGGTCGGACGCTGATCTGACCATCCAGGTATGGAGGGAGAGACCACAGCACTGGAGGAAACTGGGATGGAACCAGTGGGAGCCTTTAATGGAGGAACATCCAGGACCTGGTGGTGGTTAGAAGAGGTTTAATAAAGTCAGTTCACCTGGAGGGACGACGATTAACCTTTAAAACGTCACAGCAGGAGCTCAGTTACTCCCTCAATCTGAACAAAGTCATGGAAAATGAGTCATTTGTTTAGTTGAAACTGTGAAAATACATGATTCAGTTTGAGCAGCATTAATTAGCTGTGAATTTGTAAGAAGCTTTGGACCACCGCATGTCTCATGTAAACCTCATGTTGTCCTGCAGGGATAAATCGATCCGTTTTAAAGTTTAAAATGTAGGAAAAATATATATTTTCACAGTGAAACTTCTGATGTCCACATTTTCAACATTTTTGGGAAATCTGAACATTTTTTGGTGGAAAAAAAGAAATATTAAAAATGTTTCTTAAGAACATTCACATAAAAATGAACCAAAATCCAGTGAATTTCACTGGATTTTGATTGATTTTTCTGAATGTTCTTAAAGAAAATATTACAAGTTTTACTGATATATATGGAATCACTTTAGGGATTTTTAGGAATTTTTTTGGAAGATTTTTCTCATTTTTTGAAAATATTTGCAAGAATTTTCTTGCCAAATTTGTTAGATTTTTTTGAAATAAAACTTTTAAAAGAAACTTTTAAGGAATTATTGGAATTTTCTTCCTGAAGGTTTTGCAAATTTTCTGAAATTTGGGGAATTTTTTTGCTGAGTTTTTGTATTTTTTCAGACAAGCGAACAATTTTTTTGGTGCCCATGAATGAAGACAAGAGGAGGATTAATAAGAAAGGTTCATGGATTTTAGAAACAGAAAAAAAACAGGTTGTTGTTGTTTTTAATTTACAGATTCGACCCCTTTTGTTAAATTACAGATAATCACTGATAAAATCCAAGAAGAAAAGGTATTTATTGTCATGTTTACTGTAACAAACACAAAACAAACAAAATAATAATAATACAATGAATGTCCAAATTTTTCCAGATAGTTATTCATTCTGTTAATAAAGTTTAATTCAGAAAAGCTGCCTGTCTTCTAGCATATCTGCTAAAATCACACAAAAATAACACACAACACGTTGACTATAAAAGAAAAATAATTCATGTCCGCAACAATAATCAATATTTTTACAAATATTTATATATATTTATATTACTTTTATAAATTCTTACACATTTGACAGTAAAATTGCATATTTTTTATTGTATTTAAATCAGCAAAAAGCATTTTTCATCATTATTTTACATTTATTTGTTGTTATTTCCACAGTTTATTTATTTATTCTGACCCTTTTTGAATAGTTTTCAACATTTTTGTTAACATTTAAGTCACTTCATGTCTCATATTGTCTCTTTGTGGTCATTTTTCACTGTCATCATTGTCGTTTTTTGTCCCATTTTGGACATTTTTTGTCTCATTTAGATTTAGTTTTTCATCGCTGTTGTCGCTTTCCATCACTTTAGTTTCATGTTTGCGTCATTTTTGTCCCATTTTTAAACTATATTGTGTCATATTGTCTCTTTGTGTCTCATTTTGGTCGTTTTGCATTAATCTGTTTCCTATTTAAGCATGTTGCGTGTCTTTTCTGCCATTTTATGACTTTTTATGGCTCCTTTGTGTCATATTTTCGTCATTTTGCACATCTGTAGCCATGTTATGCCTCCAACTAACTATGTAGGTTGTTTATTAGATTTTTATGCACATTTTGCACCAAATATTTGTCATTCTGCACAACTTTGTTGACATTTTATGTCTCTTTTTCATCATTTCATGACAGTTTATATTTGTTTAGTCTCACATTTAGGTTGTTTTATCAATTTTTCTGCACGTTTTGCACTATAATTTAGTCATCTTGCACCAATTTGTAGCCATATTATGCATCTTTTACCTATTCACGGTTATTTTATACATTTTTATGCACATTTTGCATCACATTGTAATCATTTTGCATGTCTTTGTGGCCATTTTTTGCCTCTTTCTAACTTCTTTCATGTCACATTTTGGTTAAGAACTTTTTCTACACATTTTGCACCACATTTTAGTAATTTTGCACATCTTTGTAACAATTTTATGTCTCTTTGTCGTCATTTTGTGACAGTTTATGGTTATTTAGTCTCACATTTTGGTTGTTTTATAGATTTTTATGCACATTTGGCACCATACTTTAGTCATGTTGCATGTCTTTACTATTGTTTTTTCCTCCTCGTGTCTGTTGTCTTTACTTCTCTTCATTTAGGCCTCTTTTGAGTCTCTTTGTGGAGTGAATTAATGAAATACTGAGAGATTCTGACATTCAGAGACATTTTTCTAGCTGATAAAATGATCTGCAGTGAAAGTTGTTGATTAAACAGTAAATCTTGTGCAGGTTTCAGCGTTTCATTCAGGTGTGGACTGGAGGAGAAAAGCCGGCTGCTTCTGGCTTGTTTGAACCATAAACAGTGAACCTCCTCCCTGCTGGCTCTGGTTCGAGCTGCAGAGGAGGGAAATAAAAGCTGCTGTAAAAGCGTGGGGAAATCTGGCAGCTCTGGATTCACCAAACCCTGGAGCGACTTCACGGAGCTGCAGCCAGATCGCTGCTTTACTGCACACTAATTACTGCTGCACGCTCACAGGAAGCTAGAAAACTGGCTGCAGACGCACAGAAAGGAGCCCAGGTCCATCATTTCTAACCAGAAATCATGGCAAAGTCAGAGGATGAAGCTCGATGCAGGAGATCTGCTCAGGATTTTGCTGTTTTTTAAATCTCACGCTGCTTTTTTACACATAAAACCCAAAGATGTTGGGGTTATTTAGGGTCAAACAGCCGTAAAAGTTCCCTAAAAGCTCTAAAATACAACCACTCCGCTCTGTTTGTGTTTGTTTCCACACATCGGAGCTGAACAGACACAGAAGAAAGAGGTTTTCTTTCAAAATAAAAGTCTGTTATCACCTGTGAATCAAAACCCAGAAAACCAACTTTAGTTCAGGTTCAGAGATCTTCAGTCTTTTACTTTTGTTTTAAGTCATCGTTTACTTTTGGTTTTGATTCTCTTCCTGGTTATAAAGAAATAAATCATCATCATTTTGTGTTTCTTTGTTTCTTCCATTTTAACTCACTTTATGTCTTAAATTGTCTCTCCGCAAAATCACCACAGTTCATCCTTGTTTTTGTCCCGTTTTGGACATTTTATGCCTCATTTAAACAGGTTTGTGTCACATTTTTGATCATTTTGTGTCATATTTTGATTGTTTTGCATTAATTTCATGCTATATTTGGGGTGTGGCTCATCATTGTGGTAATTTTACATATAATTTTAGCCATTTTATATGTATTTGTGGTCATTTTTAAGAGTTTATGGCTCATTTGTGTCACATTTTGGTCGTTTTTCATAAATTTAATGTTAAATTTGTATCAATTGTGTGTCTTTGTGGTCATTTTTCATTCTTATATAGCCATTTTTGTTATTCTGAGCATTTTATGTCGCATTTAGATCATTTTGTATCATATTTTTGGTCATTTTACACTTCTTTGTATCCATTTTATGTCTCTTTATCATCATCTTGTGACAGTTTATGGTTGTTTAGTCTCATATTTTGGATGTTTCATAGAGTTTTATACACATTTTGCACCATATTTTTAGTCTATTTGTGGTAAGTTGTGCGACGTTTTGGTCGTTTTTCATTAATTTAATGTTAAATTTGGGTCATTTGCGTCTCTTTGTGGTCATTTTGCACCTTATATGTTAATTTCTGACTCATTTTGGGCATTTTATGTCTCATTTAGCTAAATTTTGTGTCATTTTGGTTTTATATTTTGGTAATTTGTGTCATATTTAATCATGATGCATATGTTTGCAGCCATTTAATTTGTGATCATTTTTTAACTGTTTGTGCTTCGTTCGTGTCATCATCTGTGGTCATTTTGCATTAACACGTTTAGTTATATTTGGGTCATTTGCATTTTGAAATCTGGTTAGTCCCGTGTCCATGTATTTGCGGCCACTTTTATGCCTATCTGTAGTTCTTTTTATGATTATTGTCCCATTTTGGACATTTTATATCTCATTTAGATCATTTTGCATCTCTGTGGTCATTTTGCATCAAGTTTAGTTTCATATTTGGGTCATTTGCATCTTATGTTAGTCCCGTTGCATGTATTTGCAGCCACTTTTATGCCTATTTGTGGTCATTTTTAACAGTTTATGGCTCGTTTGTGTCACATTTTGGTCATTTTGCATTAACAGAATTTTAAATTTGGGCTATTTGTGTCTGGTTGTGGTCATTTTGCATTTTTATACAGTAGTTTTATGTCTCATTTATCTGCTTTTTTTTTTTATCTCTGTGGTCATTTTACATCTATTTAGTTTCATATTTGGGTCATCTGTGTCTTATTTAATCGTATTACAGTCATTTTATGTCTATTTAAAGTGTTATTTTAAAGATTTCACCTGTTTTGTTTTAAAAAAAAAAAAAGCTTAAAAATTAGTCTTATAACAATAACAATGACCAGATCTGTATGATCTCAATAATTTTCTTTCACAACATTTGACCATAGAATTGTAATTTTACTGCACTTAGATCAGCTGTTTTTACAGATTTTTAGTGTGACAGTGCTCCTCTGGGGTTTGGTTTGTTTGTTGGTTTTTTATTAGTTTTTTCTGGTGCCAGATTTTTACAGATTTATTTATTTATTTGCAGGGAGGTACAGGAGTTAATTCAGATGATAATAATCCTGTTCATCCTCTAAACGGAGCCACTGAATGATTTCTATCAGTGTGTTTGTGTGAACAAACTGGACTGAAGTGTTCTGTAGGTCTACAGTCGACTGTTTACGCTGCTGGTTTCCATGGCGATGGAGGAAACAGGCGGCGAGTCAGTCGAAAACGATGACAGAACGTTAATAAAACAAAAATAAAACCTCCAGGTTCAGGAGGAACGACTGTAGCTGGAGGGAAAGAGAAGGAGAATCACTGCTGCTGCTGTGGAATCACATTTATAACAACAACAACAACAACAACAACAACAACAACACTAATAAACCAACAGTTTCTCCTGCACACCTGTCCCACAGGTGAGTCTCTGTTTAACCCTCGTATCGTCCTGCGGGTCAAAATGTGGAGAAAAAAAAACATTTTCCCAGTGAAACTTCTGATGTCCACATTTTCAACATTTTTGGGAAATATTTGGACATTTTTTGGTGGAAAAAAAGAAACGTTAGAAATGTTTCTGAAGAACATTCACATTCTTAAAGAAAATATTAGAAATTTTACTGATATAGATGTAATCACTTCAGATATTTTTTCATCCAGGTGCATGATGGGAAAACCTCGGCTTCTGTTAATAAATGACATCATCTACTTTCCTGCCTCCTTTCTTATTGCAGTAGGACGCATTTTTCTAGAATAATGAAGTAAATTAGTAAAATATATAATGTTGTAGGGCCTTAATCTTAATATTTTAAACTTTTCAGATGAATTTTGATCTTGTTTCTCTTTTTTGTGGTTTCTCTGTGTGTTTTTCTGTCTAAATAAATGAGATGTAACTTTGATCAGTGATGAAGCAGATTAATGTAAAAGACATTAATGCTGCCACCTGCTGCTCAGGAGGCAGAAACACAGCAGACATGGATTCATATGGATGTAAACATCCTGCAGTGTTATTATTTATTGACTATATTTACTGGTTTAATACTATCTGTAATGTTTTAATGTATAAACTACTAGTTGAACCTTATAATAAAATGAATATAGTTGAGATTTATTTCACTGGTCAGATAAAACAAACAACTTGAACATGTCACCAAACACATTTTGCTCTTTAAATCAGTAAGGTCATATTTTATAAGCATGAAAATAACATCAGAAAAAAAATATTATTATGTGATTAATTTAGATCATTTAATTTTTTTTAAATGACTCAATTCATTTTTTTGTAGTTTTAAACATGTTTTTGTTTCTATTTTATTTTAAAAAGTTATTTCTCTATTTCTGCCACTTAAAAATGTTTTGATTCAATAATATTATTTTTACTTTATTTTTACAGTTTCAAACATGTTTTTAATTCATAATTTGTTTTACTTCACTTATGGATCTTGCTGTTTAAAACAGGTTTTTGGTTCATTAGGATTTTTTTATTTCATTTATTTATTTTGCTGTTTTAAACATGTTTTGATTCAATAAAATCTCTATATTTTTATTTTAATTTTTCTGTTTAAAATGTGTTTTTAATTTAAAAAATACTTATTATATTTATTTTGCTGTTTATAACATTATACAATATAGTTCATTGATAATTTTGACTTCATTTCTTTATATATTTTTGCTGTTTGAACAGTTTTTTACTTAATTTTTTTTTAAAACATGTTTTTGGTTCCTAAAGATTTTTTTTGTTTCATTTAATTATATTTACTGTTAAAAATTTTGGTTTGTTAATCATTTTTATCTGATTCATTTATTTTTACTGTTTAAAACATGCCTTGGTTCATTGTTATTTTTCATTGATTTTTTAATCTAATTTATTTATTTTTGCCGTTAAAAATATGTTTTTCTGAGAATATTTTAAAATTTACTTTTGCTGTTTAATACATGTTTATATTTCTTCAATATTTTTCCTTTCTATTTCGATTTGTTTTTGTTATTTAAAACATGTTTTTTTTATAATTTTTGAAAACTTCCTATATTTATTTCTGTTGTTTAAAACATGTTTAATAGTTCACTGATCATTTTTGCTTCATTTATTTATTAGTTTCAAATCTGTTTTTAATTCATTTTTAAAAACTTCATCTATTTGTTTTTGCTATTTAAAACATGTTTCTCGGTTATGAATTTTTTAAAACTTGATTTATGCAGTTTTTTGTTTTGAAACCATGTTTTTGATTCACAAATAATGTTTACTTTTATTTGCTGCTTGGAACGTGTTTTTGGCCAATTAATATTTTACTTAATTTATTTTTTTCTGTTTAAAACATGTTTTGGTTCATTCATATTTTTACTTAATTTATTTATCTGCTGTTTAAAATATGTTTATTGATCATTTTTACTTCATTTATTGATTTATTCTTGTTACTTAAAAAGTGTTTTTGCTTCATTAATAATTTTTACTCAAATTACTTATTGTTGCCCTTTAAAATGTGTTTACAGGTCATTTTTGATTCATTTATTTATTTGTTTATTTATGCTGTTTGAAATGTGTTTTTTACTTCATTTATTTCTTTATTTTTTTGCTGTTTAAAATTTTTTGGGGGGTTGATTAAAGAAGAAATAAACTCATGCAGCTACTAAACCATAGACTGTATATACAGTCTGTGGACTGAACAGCTATACGTATAAATTCTGCGACGGCGCCCGCGCAGACGTCCTGCGTGTGACGTATAATCGTGTGGCCGAGCTGTGGTGATATTGGGGGTCAGCTCGGGGTTTTAGAGGACTAGAATCATGTCTGTGGCGGTGATCCGGTGGGTCATCCCGTCCGGGGCTGCAGCGCTCAGAGCGGTTAACGTGGTTCAGAAGGTAAGCGCTCAGAAAGTTCCGGTTCTGGTCTTTGTTCGGTCCAAAAAGACGTTTCTATCCGCAAGGACAAGCTAACTCCGCTAGCCTGTTAGCCTCTAGCATCACAGGCTAGCCTGTTAGCCGCTAGCATCACAGTCGGTCTCCGAGCAGCAGCTAACAGGCTAGCCGCTAACAGGCTAGCGGCTAACAGGCTAGCGGCGTCCTCCGGTGGTTTGTTTATTGGGTTGACAGCAGAGGAGGTCATTAAGAAGATGTCAGTTCACTCAGAGAGTTAAATGTTAGTTTATTTATTCTAAATTAAATATTAATTTATAATAAATAAACTAAATGTTAAGCTGTCACTGTGGAGCTAGCTGCTAATTATCTGATCCTGGTGGGTTGTTGGCTGCATTTTCAGACTGATTCTTGTGCTAAGATTTGCTGTTTATGTTACTTTTTAAATGTTTAAATCAAGTATTGTATTAAAATCACACTAACGTCGAAGTGCAGAGGGTTTAACTGGACTGGTTTGTAAATCTGATAAACAGGTGGTCACGTTTAATCAGTGTTTTCAGGTGAATCTGACCTTTTCATGTGTTTCAGATGTTTATAGTTGTAGATTGGTCATAAAAATATAAATATGTGGCCAGAACTGACAGTAGTAATGTCAGGATGTTTGTTAATAACACACTCGTTTAGGTCTTCTTGTTAGGGCCCGACCAATAGGGATTTTTTTGAGGCCGATGCCGATTCCAATATTTAGCAGAAAAAAATTCTGATAACCGATTAACTGAGTGAATTTAAAAAATATGTGATGAATAAAATAGCTTATTTTTTGCTCCCTTAATGCTACAACAACAAAGATATGAATTACAGGCAGAATATTTTACTGTTCTACAATACTTTGTCCTTTAGTATTAGTTTAACTTTACAACAGAGAGGAATTTTCAAGTACAAAAACATGCAACAAAGCATTAAACTGCTGGGAAATTATAGAACCTTCAAAAAGAGTCAATCTATTAATGAGTTATGAAATAAATCTGGTCTTGTACTATTTGTTGCTGCAGATTAGAGGCAGGTTATAGTACAGGTGAAGTTACTGTAAAACATTATTTCTGCAGCCCTCTGATGCCCTTCAACGTTAAATCACATTTTCTCTACTTCATTATTTTCTTTACCATGAAGTCAGGACTCATATGAACCAAAATAAAAACCAGAGTCGCCTTTCTCAGGTGTAAAACCTGTCATCTTTGACAGAGTTGCATTTTAAATCTATAACGGTCACAAATAGTCCAACACTAATGTTCCTCCATAACAACACAGTGAGTTGCTGTTCCAGTCTGGGTCGCTGTATTCTAGTATTTTCTGACGGTAAAACTAAAGAGGGACATCATGACGGTTGCTGAAGACCAGACAGTAATGCCATAACGCTATGCTAGGTTTGCATAACTACAGCCAAGTTATTGCTAACATAAACAGACAGAGAGTAACTTAAGCTAGGTTAGCACAACATTAGCAATGTAACCTAAATGAAAAGCAACGAAGCAGACGTCACTCATCGTTACACATGGCAAAGACAGTTCAACTGAAACGGGAGACATGTTGAATTATTGTTAATTTCACAACATCGATATAAACTTACCTGTTGGCTCCGCCCACTCCTGTCATGCTGCCCGGCTGTAGATAATTCCTGTACATTACTGAGAAGACAGCGGTGAGGAATGATGATTGAATGGAGTCAGAGCTCCATGTATTGGACACCGTTCAACAGCATTTACTGTTTTATTAGAAATAAAGAATATATCGGCGTTTAATCAGCAATACTATGGCTGATGATGATTATTGTGAATAATAATCAGCCCATAAATTGGTCGGGCCCCATTAGAAATCATTTGTTTTTTAAGTTTGCTGTTGTGTAAAAATGTGTAAAATTGGCGCGACTGTCGACAATGAATCAACCTCAGGTGTTAAATGAGATGTTTGGAGGTAAAACAGGCTGAGATGCATCATTTTAACTCCACAGCGGAGCTTCAGAAATATATCTTTTCTTTTTGTATATTGCTGTCTGTAGATGTTAGCGATTTTTCACTTCATTTTACATCAAGTTTCATTTTAGATAAGTTTTTCTGTGATCTCTTTATCTCCTCACACAGGCAGATCTGCTATTAGACGAAGTAAAACATAAATCATCCTCACCAGACAGAAATAAAAATGGAAATGTGAGCTAAATAACTTGAAAATTGTCTCGGGTGACTGAAAAATGGCCCAAAATGACCAAAAAAATGCTTGAAATAATTCATTTTTTTCCAAAATAATTTGAAATGTGTCCAAAATTTCTTGAAAAATGTCTAAAGTAGCTTAAAATTTGTCCTAAATAACTTTAAAATTGTCTAGAGTGATTCAAAAATGTCCCAAAATGACCAAAAAAATGCTTGAAATAATTAATTTTTTCCCAAAATGACTTGAAATGTGTCCAAAATTACTCAAAATGTTAAAAGTAGCTTAAAATGTGTCCTAAATAACTTCAAAATTGTCCAGATTGACTCAAAGATGTCATAAAATGGCCATAAATGCTTGAAAAAATTCAATTTTCACACAGGTAGATCTGCTGTTAGAGGAACTGGAACGTAAACCATCTTCAGCGAAACTGGAACTTGGTTCTTAACGAGCTTTGATGGCGATAACTGAATATTTTCAGTGGAAGATAAAAGCAGCTCAATATTCCCACATGACCTCGAAGTTTAGTCTCTATTCAACTTTTAGTAAAATCTGAACTCATTTTGTCGCGGCCACACAACAGTTTTCAAAGGAAAGCCGGTCGAACAAAGATGAATAAATCAGCGGTTTAATTATAATTTTAATGTCAGAGCCAAGGTTGGTTTAATCACCACTAAGGTTTGCATTTGTTTGAAGCACTGCTGTGGGTCAAGAACAAAAAGGTTGGTGGTTTAAAAGTGAAGAAAATACACAACATCAGAACTGGGCCAACAAAGATGAAAAATAATGACTGTCCCACTTTATGTTTGCCACTCTGACTTTAAATATATAAATATCCAACTCGATGCCGCAGAGTGACTTGAAATGTGTCCAAAACGAGAAAAACTCAACCAGAACGGTTTGACTGTTGTCTAAAATGACCTGCAACTTGTCAAAAATAGCAAAAACGTGACTCAAAATTGTCTGACATTTTTCCAAAAATTACAGAAACTTCTTCAAAATTAGTTAAATTGCTTCACAACAACTCAGAATTTGTCCAAAATGAGAAAAACTCTCCCAGAACGACTTGAAAGTTGTCTAAAATGACATACAATTTTCCAACAATAGCAAAAAGCTTCACCTAAGGGCCAAAAGCGTTTCTGAAATTAATTGTTAATGATCAAAAATCATAACAGCTTGGGGAGAAGAAGTTACATTTTTTAAAGAATGTCCAAGATGAAATAAAATTTGTACAAAATGGCTCAAAAATCTTCTAAAATGACAAAAAATGTCCAAAAATGATTGAAATAATTATTTTTTTCTCCCAAAATTGACTTGAAATGTGTTCAAAATTACTTGACGAATGTAAAGTAGCTCAAAATGTGTCCTGAATAACTTTAAAATTGTCCAGAATGACTCAAAATGGTCCAAAATAAAATGGCAAATGTCAAACATGACATAAAATTCGTACAAAATGTCTCAAAAAATTGCTAAAATGACAGCAAATGTCCAAAGTAACTCACGATTTTGTTCATAATGACTCAAAACATGTTGTGTGACTCAAATTGCACAAAATTACTCGAAAAATGTCTGAAGTAGCTTAAAATGTATCCTAAATAACTGTAAAATTGTCCAGAATGACTCAAAATGACCAAAAAAATGCTTAAAATAATTTTAAGCATTTTTTCCAACATGACTTGAAATATGTCCAGAATTACTCGAAAAATGTATAAGTGGCTTAAAATGTGTCCTAAACAACTTTAAAATGGTCCAGAATTATTTTTATAATGGCAAACATCCAAGATGACTTGTACAAAATGACTCAGAAATCACCTAAAATGACAACAGATGTCCAAAGTAACTTAAGATTTGGTTCATAGTGACTCAAAGTGTGTTAAGTATGACTTGAAAATGGCCCACAATGACCTGAAATGTGTCCACAACTACTCAAAAAATGTTTAAAGTATAAAATAAAACTAGTTAAACTGCATAATTTGTATCCTGCATTATAGCCCATAAATACAGATGTTACCCGGTGCACATCCACAGCTTTAAATCTTTAAACTCCTACAGTAAACCTGCAACAAGGTTCTGTTTATCTTCTGTATTCCTCTGGGACCCATTAATCTTGCTGAAATCCGATTTTTCCACATTTTTCTGCCGTGCATTCAGGTGTTCACATGGTAAAAATAGAAACTGTAGCTGACGGTAATGGTGTCAGGATGCTAACAACTCACACGTTTAGTTGTTTGTTTCCTTTGAGACAATACAAACAATGAAGAAAAATGGGATAATGTAACGTTTTCCAGCTTCATATCTGCACAGACACCTGCAGTAGTCCTGTATTCATGTTCAGTGTTCCTCGGGGACCCATTATTCTTGCTGTAATCTGGTTTTTACATCGTGTTTTCCTGTTTCCTGTCGTCAGGCCGGCGTTCATACGAGTCAGGTGAGAAGCCTTCGGTATGGCTGGTGGGCCTACGCTCTGGGCGAGAGGACGACTCCTCGGCTAAAGCAGAACAGCAAGATCATTTCCGTGGACGGAAACCTGGCCTCGGGGAAAGGAGCTCTGGCCCAGAAGCTGGCCGACAAACTGGGTAATTATCGGACCTACGTGGAGGATTTTACAGCAGTCAGCAGACAGGAACAGCAGCAGAAGGAGGAAAACATGGAGGATGATTCAGTTTTATCCAAAATGACTTGAAATATGTCCAGAATTACTAGAAAAATGTCTAAAGTAGCTGAAAATGTGTCCTAAACAACTTTTAAATTGTCCAGACCACTCAAAATGGTCAATGATTTATTTAAAAAAAATTAAAGCATCCAAGATGACATAAAAGTAGTTCAGAATGACTCGGAAATCATCTAAAAGAATAACAAATGTCCAAAGTAACTTAAGATTCTCTTCACAATGACTCAAAACTTGTTAAATATGACTCAGAAATGGCTCAAATGATCAAAAAATGCTTGAAGTTATGACATTTTTTCTAAGATTACTTCAAAAGTGTGTACAAAATTACTTGAAAAATGTCTAAAGTAGCTTAAAATGTGTCCTAAATAACTTTAAAATTATCCAGAATTACATAAAATTTGTATAAAATGGCTCAAAAAGCATTTAAATGACAACAGATGTCTAAAATAACTTAAGACTGTGTTCATAATGACCCAAAACTTGTCAAGTACAACTCAAAAATGGCCCAAAATTACCAAGATATGCTTGAAATGAGCACATTTTTTCCAAAATGACTTGAATTGTGTCCTAAATAACTTAAAAATTGTCCAGAAAGACTCAAAATGGTCCAGAGTTATAAAAAAATTGGCAAATGTCCAAGATGACACAAAACTTCAGTCAGAATGATGCAAAAATCATCTCAAATGAAAAAAAAACATCCAAAGTAACTCAAGATTTTGTTCATAATGACTCAAACTGTGTTAAGACTCAAAAATGTGTCCAAAGTAGCTTAAAATGGGTCCTAAATAACTTTAAAATGGTCAAGAATGATTATTTAGAAAATGACAAATGTCCATCATGGCATAGAACTTATACAAAATTACTCAAAATTTGCTAAAATGAAAACAAATGTCCAAAATGACTTAAAATTTGGTTCAAAATGACTCAAAACTTCTCCAGAGTGACTCATAAATGACCGAAAATGACCAAAAAATGGTTGAAATAATGAATGTTTTTCCAAAATTGACTTGAAATATGTCCAAAACTACTTGAAAAATGTGTAAAGTATCTTAAAATGTGTCCTAAATAACTTTAAATTGACCAGAATGACTCAAAATGGTCCAGATTGATTTATTTAATTGATGTCTTTTTGTTTTAAATGATTTCTTGAGCTTTGGGAATCCCAACAGTTTTTCCTACACGAGTCCTAATAAATGTGTATTTCTGTCGGTACAGGGATGCTCTACATGCCTGAACCCGACACTTTCTACCTGGACAAGATGACCGGAGAGAAGACGCCTCTCCCGGTCGACTACAACGGGATGTGCAGCCTGGAGAAGTTCTACTCCGATCCCAAAGCTGCAGATGGAAACAGCTACAGACTGCAGCTGTGGATGTACACCATGAGGCTGCTGCAGTACTCGGACGCCATCGAACACCTGCTCACCACAGGTACGACCCACCAGTACTCAGAAATACAGCCAGGAACTAGAGTTTACATCCACATATCAGTCTGTAGTTTCCAATGACTCCTATGAGGTTCTTTTGTAGATTCATTAAAGGTCTTCTGAATCTTTTGGGTCAAAAATATAGAAAGTTGTGTTAATTAATTTTCTCAGTTTCATGACCTCTTAACTCCTCTGAGTGATTCCAGTCGACTACAGCTGCTGACTCCTCTGAGTAAACATATATGGTTAAATTTGTCCATTTCCTCCTCAGTTGGATTCTTCTGGTTTCAATCTTCTGGTTTCTCTTTGACTCCTCTGGACAGAATTGGTTCAGTTCAACTAAACTTGTCGTCTTTCTGACTCAGACTTGGTTCTTCATCAGTCCACAGGTTCTTGATGGGTTTAAATCAGGTCTTTGGGGAGACCAGTCTAGAACCTTCATTCCAGCCTGATGGAACCTTTTCTTTACCACGTCTGATGTGAGTTTGGACTCATTGTCTTGTTGAAACATCCAAGTGTGTCCAACATCAACCTTCTGCTGATGGTTTTAGGTTTTCCTGAAGAACGTGGAGGTGATCCTCCTTCTTCATTATTCCATTTACTTTGTGTAAAGCTCCAGTTCCACAGAGCATGATGCTGCCACCTCCATGCTTGATTGTAGGTTTGGGGTTCTTGGGGTTAAAGGCCTCACCTTCAGTTTTTGTTCCATCTGACCACAGAAATTTCCTCCAGAAGGTCTTTTATTTCTCCATGGGACTCCTGAAGCTGCTTTCAAATGTCTCCAAGTGACTTTCTGACTGGTTCAAGTCAGTTATTTTCTTTTTCAGATCTTTGCTGAGCTCCTCAGACTTTTCCACCAAAGTCTGAAGTTTGAGTCTAATGAGTGGATCTAATGGGTTCTATTTAAACTGGATCAGAGGAGTCAGCAGCTGTAGTCGACTGGAATCACTCAGGAGAAGTTAAGAGGTCATGAAACTAAGAAAATTAGATTAACACAACTTTTTACATCAACGAAACTGATTATTAAAGTTGCTGTATTGATATTTATGACCCAACAGATTTTATTATATTTCCAGAAGATATTTAATAAATCTATAAAAGAACAAAAATCCATGATTGTTTTTTGTGCTTCGATGATTCCATCATAAATTCAGAGTTCTAGGAGTCACTGGAAACTAATTGCTGTAGAGATAAACATAGAATTTTTAAGTGGATGGAAACTTTTTGTACATTTATATTTACTTACACGCAGTTTTCAGTCTTTATGATGCCGTTAGATGGATTATTTTCATCAGGATTTCTGGATTATTAACGGAACATTTTCTGTCTTTAAGGCCAAGGAGTGATCCTGGAACGTTCCCCCTTCAGTGACTTTGTTTTCCTGGAGGCCATGTTCAAACAGGGATACATCAGGAAGGAGTGTAAGTTCAGCAGAGTCACTAACAACCAGTGATACATAAACAAACACTAGTCGACTGGTACAAACCTCAGCTATGAATCTTCAAATTCTCTTCATTTAAGAGAAAAACTACAGAATTACAGGAAAATACAGCATTAGCACCGTAAATTGTCATGCAAGATATTTATTCTTAATTTAAATTGGATTCTCTGCAGTAGATTCTGAACTGGAAACTGAAAGTAAGAGTCTTAAATCTACCACAGAGGAAATGTGGACCTCAAATTGTCTCTGTAAAATGAACGGTGATGTCATAAAATTACACAGTTAAGTATTAACATCATTTATTGTAAAATATGGCTGCAACTGACCATTATTTTCATTGTCGACTGTTTTTTGGCTACATGAATTAATTGTTTGGTCTATAAAATGTAAGAAAATGGTTTCCCAAAGCCCAACTCAAAATGTTCCCAGGATGACAAAGTTGGTCAAAAATTATAAAAAGAATTGCTTAAAATATCCAAAACCATTCATAACCTGGCCGAAATTAATTGAAACGTCTCCAAAATTATTTAAATGTTGCACAAATTAACTCAAAAATTGGCTAAAATTACAAAACTTTGTTATAAAAAATTAAGAACTTCTCCAAAAGTGCTCATAAATTGCCCAAAATGACAAATTTTTTCTTAGAATTGTTCAGAATTCTCATAAACTGCCCGAAATCAATCAAATTTTGTCTAAAATTACGCCAAATTTTAACAGAATGCAAAAATTTGTCCAAAATTATTCAAAAATTGCTTGAAATGTGCAAATTTTGTCCAAAACTATTGGGAACCTGACTGAAATTAATTGAAGCTTTTCCAAAATAATTCAGAAATTGCCCAAAATGACAAAACTTTGCTATAAACTATTAAGAACTTCTGCAAAATGACTTGAAACTTCTCCAAAATTACTCATAGATTGCCTGTAAACTGCCCAAAATTAATAAAATTTTGTCTAAAATGACTCAAAATTTTCCCAGAATGACAAAATTTGTTCAAAAGTATTCAAGAAATTGCTTAGAATGTCCAAATTCTACCCAAAACTATTCACAACTTGGCCAAAGTTAATCGAAACTTGTTCAAAATGACTCAAATATTCCACAAATTAACTCAAAATGACAAAATTGCTCAGAAATTGCCCATAAACTGCCCAAAATTACTCAGATTCTGTCTAAAATTACTCAAAATTTTCCCCACAATGACAAAATTTGTCCAAAATGATTCGAGAAATTGCTTGAAATGTCAAAATTTTGTCCAAAACCATTCGGAACCAGTCTGAAATTACTCAAATTTTGTACAAAATATCTCAGAAATTGCCCAAAATTCCAAAAAATTGCTTTGAAGTATTTGGAACTTCTGCGAAAGGATTTTAAAACTTCACAAAATTACTCCTGAACTACCCAAAATTACTCAAATTTTGTCTAAATTTACTAATCATTTTCCCAGAATGACAAAATTTCTTCAAAATTATTCAAGAAATTGATTAAAATGTAAAAATTTTGTCCAAAACTGTTCAGAACCTGGCCGAAATTACTTGAAGCGTCTCCAAAATTACTGATAAACTGCCCAAATTTAATAAAATTTTGTCTAAAATTACTGAAAAATTTCCCAGAATGACAAAAGGTCTTCAAAATTATTCAAGAAATTACTTAAAATGTCAAACTTTTGTCCAAATCCATTTGAAACCAGGCTGAAATGATTAAAAATCGCAAAATTGCCTCCTAAAATGTCTTGTTTTTGTCCATATATGTAAAAATATTCAGTTTACTGTCACAGAAGAGGAAAGAAACCAGAAAATATTCACATTTAAGAAGCTAAATTCAGAGAAGTTAGACTTTTTTCTTGCTCAAAACAGCTGTTGAGTAATTTAATGGTTGACATCTAATTGATTCGTTGTTATTTTCAGTCTCCCTGGTTTGATTCTGCTTGATCTAATCTGGTTTTAGTTAATAAAAAATGTGATTAAGAGCTAAAAACGAAGTAAGATCTGGTTGTTGTGTTTGTTGCAGGCGTGCAGCACTACAACGAGATCAAGAACATCAGCATCTGTGAGTTCATACCTCCACATCTGGTCATCTACGTGGACCAGCCGGCCGAGGAGGTCCACAAGAAGCTGAAGCAGAGCGGAAAGGTAGCGACCCACGCTCACCAAAACCAGTCATCTCCATTATCCATTAGTATTATGGCAGTGTAGAGTTAATGTTTCACCTGGAACAGCAGCCTGAAGACCATCAGAGGGTTAGTGGAGGAATGAGAAGCTGTTTTAGAGGCTGATGGATGCATGAATGTGTTGTTTCCTCTCAGTCCTTCCTGCAGAATGTGCCTCTGGCTTATCTGAAGGGCATCGAGGACAGCTACAAGAAGACTTTCCTGCCTCAGATCAGGTAAAAAGCTGTGAATGGAGAGTCTAAATTAGATTTCTGACCACTGTCAAACCAATGCTGCCTAAAAAGATGGATGGAGCGTCGCTGCTTCCTGCGACTAGCGATGCAAATTTAAACTATTTCCTCTGAAGCCGCTAAAGTGGATTAAAATTGGAGCTGAAACATTTTGTCACTTTGGTTTTATTACCGCTGAAAGCCTAAAATCAGCCCTGCTGCTGCTGAATGTTGGCAGTCTGAGCGTTTGAGTGTTTGAACATTTTTGTTTTGCATCATTAGCATGACTCTCAGGTAGCCGACTGAACCAGACACACGCCTTTTTACAACTTAATGCTGGAGAGGGACTTCAAATATGTCCAGAACTATTTGAAAGTCATCTGAAATGACCTGTAACTTGTCAAGAACAGCAAAAACTTAACAGAAAACGGTCCAAAATGGTTCCAAAGTTGTCTAAAATTACTTCCAACTTGTCAAAAATAGCAAAAACTAAACAGAAAATTGACCAAAAAGGCAAAGAAATTGTCCAAAATGACTTAACCCTTGTCCAAAATGACAAAAACATATCCTAGACAACAACTTGGTCACAAATAGGTTTCAGTTGTTATGAATGATTTCAAAATTTGACCAAAATTGGCTTAAAATGACTTAAACCTTCCTCCAAATTAATGACATTTGCCCAAAATGAATTCAGCTTGTTTAGAATGATTTAGAATTTAAAGAAAATAAGAAAAACTTGATTTAAAAGTGTCCAGAATGATTACATGCTTTCAAAAAATTACATTCAGATTTCTTCAAAATTTGTCCAAATGACAAAAAGTGGCTCAAAAATGACCTAAAAAGACTTAAAACTTGTCAAAAATGACATCATTTACCTAAAATAAAATCTACCAACACTCTGATCGGTGTCTCTGTGTAAACAATCGCTTTCATTGATTGGCTGTTACGCCTGACGGCTGTCGTCCAATCAGATTGTGCTGTGGGCGGGACATTCCTTCAGAACACAGAGCCAAAGGAGCTCATTTATTTCATTTTCCAATAATCTGCCAATAAAAATAACGACTCTAAAGATCTAATCGTGCCTCAATAGTCAGTTTTTAGCTAATAAACAGTTTACAGTGAAACTACACAACATCTAAGCTCCGTGTTTATGTACTTTTATGCGACGTTAGACCTTTTTTTACTTTATTTTTTCCAGAGAAACATCGGAAGTGCTCGCCTATGACGCGAGTCAGACTCAGGATGTGGAAAAGGTGAGAATTTATTGAAGAGCCAAATGTTATATTCACTGTTCCGGCAGCTGAATTACTTATTTCAGGATGTAATAAGAATGAAGATTACTGACTGAGTTCGTCCACAGGTGGCCGAGGACATCGATTACCTGAAGTTCGATAAAGGGCCGTGGTTGGAGCAGGATGACGTCAGCTACCATCACCTCCGGATGCTGTGAGTTTTTACAGATACGTTACACATTTATAATCCCTCAAAAACTGCCTAAAATGTCCAAATTTTGTCCGATACCATTTGGAACTTGGCCAAAGTTAATCGAAACCCGTCCAAAATAACTCGAAAATAGTACAAAATTACCAAATTTTGTTCGAAACTATTTGGAACTTCTGCAAAATGACTTGAAAGCTTTTCAAAATTACTCATAAATTGATCAAAATTACTCAAATTTTGTCTAAAATGACAAAATATTTTTCCCAGAATGACAAAATTTGTCCAAAAATTATTCAAAAATTGCTAAAAATGTCAAAATTTTGTCCCATACTCTTTGGAACATGGCCAAAGTTAATCGAAACCTGTTTAAAATGACTCAAAAATTGCCCCAAATGACAAAACTTTGTTCTAAACATTTAAGAACTTCTGTAAAATTACTTGAAACTTCTTCAAAATGACAATTTTTTTGCATAAAACTATTCAGAACTTCTGCAAAATAGCTCATAAACTGCCTCAAATTACTCACATTTTGTTTAAAATTGCCCCCAATTTCCCCAGAATCACATCATTTGTCCAAAAATTGCTTAAAAAGTAGTAATTTTGTCCAAAAATATTCTGAGCCAGCTCATAAATAATTGAAACTTCTCCAAAATGATTCAAATGTTGTATAAAGCAACTCGAAAATTGCCCAAAATGAGAAAATTTTGTTCTAAACAATTCGGAACTTCTGCAAAATTGCTTGAAACTTCCCCAAAATGGCAAAAAAAAATTCCCAGAATGACAAAATATTCAAGAAATTGCTTAATATGTCAAAATTTTGTCCCAAACTATTTGGAACCTGGCTGAAATGCCTCAAATATTGTACAAAATGACTCAAAAATTGCCCAAAATGACAACATTTTGTTCGAAACCATTAAGATCTTTGATAAAATGACTTGAAACTTCTCCAAATTTAGTCATATATTGCCCAAAATGACAAAAGTTCTCCTATAGCTATTCAGAACTTTTGCAAAATTACTCAAATTTCCCAAAATTAATCAAATAACTCAAAAAGTTGTCTAAAATGATACAAAATTTTGTCTAAAATGACTTCAAATGCTCCTAGAATGACAATAGTCAAATTGTTTAAAATGTCAAAAATTTGTCCAAAACCATTCAGAACATGTTCAAAATGACTCAAATATTACAGAAAATAACTCAAAAATACAAAACTTTGTCATGAACAATTGAGAACTTACGCAAAATGACTTGAAAGTGTTTCAGAATTACTCATACATTGACCAAAACTTTTCCAAAATGACTGAAATGTTGTACAAAATTGCTCAAATTGCCTAAAATTAATCAAATTTTGTCTAAAATTACCAAAAATTTTCCCAGCATGACAAAATTTGTCCAAAATGATTCCATAAATTGGTTAAAATGTTCTAATGTTGTCTAAAGCCATTGGGAACCAGACTGAAACGCCTCAAGTATTGTACAAAACATTATTTTATGCTAATTTTTACATTCAAATGCAGATAAAGTGGAGAAAATCACACTCAAAGTGGAGATTAAATCACACAAAGACTGTTTTTTGCAGACAAACTGACTGTAATTTGGGCTGTTGAGGTTTTTCAGCTTCTTTTTCTGTGTTTTCCAGCGTGGAGGACAAACAGAGGGTGGCGACGTTGACCCACATCCCCAGATTCCTGCCAGAAATCACCATCGGAGCTCACGACTACGACCAGAAATACTACGCCTACAAATCGGTGCGTAAACACCCACGTCTACTTCCTGTAGAAGTCCTGTCTGGAACTGATTAAAACGGATACTGGACCAGCGTATCTGGCTTTTGATGATTTTAGAGTAATTTTTCATAAATTTCTGTCATTTTAGACTAATTTTCAGTGACCTTGAATGGTCTTTTTGATCATTTTGTACAAATTTTAAGTCATTTCAGACATAAATAATTCCATTTTTTGAGCCTCTCCAGACGTTTCCTCTACTCTGCTCATCTTCTGTTGAAAGATGTTTCACCATGCTGAATGGATCTCCAACAGCTTCCTCCTCTGTTCACTGACTTTGAGTAATTTCAACACATTTTGAGTCATTTTTGGACAGTTTGAGCGCATGAAGACTTGTGTGTTCACTTTTACAGCCAATTTGTACAAATGTTGAGTAATTTTGAACACATTTTGAGTATTTTTGGATCAATTATGAGTCATTTTGGATGAATTCTGAGTAAAGACTCAAAACAAGACCAAGTTCTGAGTAACTTTTGACAAACTTGGAGACTTTCAATATCTTTGAACGAGTTTTAGTTTGGGTGGTGACCAGCTTTCGAAAAAAAAAAAAAACACACCTGAAAGGTTAAAATTTTCACATCTGGTCTCAACTGAGTCAGTTGTGGAGGGAAGAAGTTTGAGTTTTTAACTGGGTTTTAACGTTAGATTTAGTTCTACTTGGTGATGGAACTGTTTATCTGCCGTGATGCGTTCAAGGACCATCTGAAACTTTCTGTTTTTACACTTTAAGGCTTATAAAGGGCAGTTTTTTTAAAACCGTCAGCAGGTTCTAAAGTTCAGGTGGTTAAATTTATGCATCCTTGTCTTGTTTTTTTTATCTGCCAGTTTGTTTCCGTCCGTTAAGGAAACTGTTGTTGTTGTTGTTGTTGTTTGCGGAGGACGAGCTGAACTTTAATCCCCTCATTAGTTGTGATCTCAGGATGGTTGTGTTCTGCTCATCGTTTTGTGCTGCTGAACTGTGGAGCTCCTGGCGGAGGGAAAATGCCAGATGTGGAATATTGTGTTCATCAGTCTGGAGGGAAACATTCTGACCTTCTCTGCTTTTATCGACTGATTCGGGTTTTTGTCTCCAACCTGACATTTAGACACCAAACTGGGTCAACAGAGGACGGACTCAATAAAAACCTGATTTCTGACCAGAAAACCGTTCAATTCTGCTTTTACTTCACATTTCTGCTCATCAGCTCGTTGGTTTCTCGTTATTTAGGAAATAAAATCCAGAATTAGTGTTTCACGTGCAAAATAAATACATAAAGTTATAAATACATACGTAAATAACGGCTAGATATTTATTAAAAATGTAATCTGGAAGACTGGAATCATCACAACAAAAAACTCTTAAGTTTTTCTGGAATATTCAATCAAATATTTACTCCAGTCAGTTTTCACCAAATATGTTTCATCTCAGGTATATTTTGCAGTATTTTGTTGGGTTTGCAGTAGATTTTTATGGTATTTTGCAGTATTTTGTTGGATTTGCAGTAGATTTTTATGGTATTTTGCAGTATTTTGTTGGGTTTGCAGTAGATTTTTATGGTATTTTGCAGTATTTTTTGGGGTTTGCAATAGATTTTTATGGTATTTTGCAGTATTTTGTTGGGTTTGCAGTAGATTTTTATGGTATTTTGCAGTGTTTTTTTGGGTTTGCAGTAGGGCTGGACCCGAATATTCGGTCGTTGTGGTAGTTTCCGGATATTAATTTTGAGATCCAACTACTCGGAACAGCGATTAGAGGAGTATTTTTAGACATTTGATTTGATTTTGGAAGTATTTTGTAGGGCTGGACCCAAATATCTGAATATTCGGTCATGACGGTGGTATCTGAATATTTATTTTGATGAGATCTGAATATTTGGATCCCCTCCCCCGCCGTCGGACGTCACGAAGTGAACCCAATATTCGTATATTCGTCATTAATCGGGGCCAAATATCCGGAGCCCAGAAACTGCTACTCGGGTCAGCACTAGTATTTTGTTGAATTTTCATTAGATTTTTGTAGTATTTTGCTGTATTCTGTTTATTTTTTTGCAGTATTTTTTGCAGTAATTAAGTTGATTTCCACTAGATTATGTGGTATTTTCAGGATTTTATTATATTTCTGTTGTATTTAGTTCGATTTTCTGAGTATTTTGTTGGATTTCCATTACATTTTTTTGTAGTATTTTGCTGCATCCTGTCTGTTTTTTGGAGTGTTCTGTTTGATTCCTGCAGTATTACATTCGATATCTGTTAGATTATGTGGTATTTTAAGGATTTTATTACATTTCTGTGGAGTTTTTGAATCATTCTTTGCAGTATTATGCAGGATTTTGTGGTATTTAGTTTGATTTCTGTGGTATTTCATTTATGTCAGTATGTATTTTAATTTCTCAGGTCTAATATTTTACTTTTATGTACAAAAGAGTTAATTTACTGTTCAATATGTCATTTCCAGTGTTATTTTTTATTGGTAATATGTTGGTGTTAATTATTACCTCAGCAGATTTAGCAGTTTTACTTTATATTCTTCTATTCTAGCCTCATTTATTGTATTTTAGTAATTTATAATACTTCTATCTTCTTGTTTTTCTCATTTTGATTCACTGTTTTTCTTATTTTGTGTCATTTAGTTTTATTCTGAACATAATCTGACCCTAGAAAATGGTAAAGTTTTATTTTAGCACATGGAGAATGTGAGATAAATTCATATTTGTGCTTCGGTCTGAACCTCTAACCTCCTCGTCCTCCACAGATTTTTGTTTCTTTAATAATAATAAACTGTGTTTTCTCCTGCAGCTGCCGGGGAAGAAGTACGCTCCGGGCTACAATGCCGACGTCGGAGACAAACACATCTGGCTGAAGTGAACTCTGCTGTTGTACATCCCATAATATGTCTGTATTAGAGAATAAATTTTGAATCTAAGTGACCTCGGCTGTGTCTGTGTGCTGACTGGTGGAGGAGTTGCTTCACGTTTATAAGTTAGTTTAAGAAAAATAAACTAAAGATGGAGAGAAAAGAATTAAATGAATTAAACAGCAGAAACCAGAATTAAATGAAGAAACGTGAGGAATCCTGAGTTATGTCAAAGTCTTTAGCAAGACAGGATTTCTAGTTTCTTCATTAACTGAAAAAAAACCTGTCAAATGTTGCAAAGAAAATGCGGCTGTAAAAGCAGAAATGGGTTTAAAAAGAGTGAAATCAGGAGATTTAATGTCAGTTTTCCTGCAGCTGAAGCAGATTTTATCCACCCGGTCGAGAAGCTGAATGTCGGAGCAGCGATGCGACATAAAACTCCTGATACCTAAAACATCTTCACAAGCTGTAATATTTATTTAGTTTTATATTATTTATTTCTGCAGCTCTTTGTTCTGATTGGTCGTCTGGTCCGATTAAAACCAGGTAAAGTCGGTTATGAACCTCAGATCTGTGAGTTCAGGCAGAACAAAAGCTGATTTCCTGAAGATAAAACGTTAAACTGGAGGCAGCAGGTCTTTGTTTTCAGGACAAACCAGCTGTTAGCAGCAGGTAGAGGAAACAAGGTGTCAAAGGGAAGTAGTGCAAAAATAATCATCTTTTTAAAAACTAAATCTGGCAGCAAGAGTGTCAGAAAAAATATGTTAAAAACTGGAATGTTGTGACATTTAAAAACTAAATAAAAGGGACAAAAGTAAAAATAACAGCAAATACCTGTGAAGTTCAGTTTTAAGCCCATATGAACACGGTTAAAAAATTAATTCACTGTAAAGTTGCTTTTTTAAATATATTTTTTTACTGTCTTTAAATTGGCTCTAAATAATTATTTTACAGATATTTGCTAATATTTTCAAATTAGTTTATTTTTTTAACAGTTTTTTTAAAGTTACAGTGTTCCATCATTTTAAAACCCATTTCTAGAAATGACTTTTTTTTTTCCCTATTATTTCATTAAACATAGTGTTATGTAACAAAACTAGGTAAATCTGTAGTTATTTTTTAAAGCTATTTTTCAGTCCTGAATATGCAGATTTTTTTTCTTTCAAATAATACCAAATATCTGTAAAATAATTTTTTACATTAAATATTCTTTACTAATTTTAATACAGTAAAACAGTCAAACATGAGATTTTTAACATTACTTTTTTTTTCAAAGTTATCATGTAAATTAATTCTCCAAGATCAGCCTTCTGCTGATGGTTTTAGGTTTTCCTGAAGAACGTGGAGGTGATCCTCCTTCTTCATTATTCCATTTACTTTGTGGAAAGCTCCAGTTCCACAGAGCATGATACTGCCACCTCCATGCTTGATGGTAGGTTTGGTGTTCTTGGGGTTATATAAAGACCCACCCAAGACAGTCCAGAACCAGTCCTAAACCAGTCCTAAAAGGTCTAAAACCAGGACCAGAATACAACTTGAAACCAGTCCTGAAAAAGTCCAAAACTAGTACAAAATCGGCACCAAAACCAAACCTAAACTACTCCTAAAAATAAGTCCAAGACCTGTCCAAGTCCACAAAAAGCACAGAAGTACCACAAAGAGACTATGAAGACAGAAAATGACTTTGAATAATGGAGCAAAACTGTCAAAACACATTAAAGTGTGTGAATTAGAAGTGTAGAAACAATAAAAACCTTTAAAGCAGGATTTATCCATTTTAACAGAACACTGAACTAACGTCTGGTTTCAGTCTAAATGTTTTTCACCTTAACAGACGCATCTGAATCCTTCCAGCCTTTTCTCTGGTAAAACTAAAAACTGAGAGCAGAAACACTTTAAATGTCAGAGTTGGATAAAAATACATCCTGTAGAAGTGGCTCAGACAGTCAGAACACACTTTTACTGAGCCTTCAAACAGCGTGAAGGTCAAGGAGATATGTAGAAGAGATCCACAAACAACCACCGAGTCCAGAGGAACCAACGGTGTTCACTGTAGTTTAAATGTCCTGATGTTTCTGAAGCATCTAAGATTCTTCTGGTTCCATGTTTCTGAAGCTCTAAAGCATCTTAGATTCTTCTGGTTAAATGTTTCTGAAGCTCTACAGCATCTTAGATTCTTCTGGTTCCATGTTTCTGAAGCTCTAAAGCATCTTAGATTCTTCTGGTTCCATGTTTCTGATGTTTCTGAAGCTCTAAAGCATCTAAGATTCTTCTGGTTCCATGTTTCTGATGTTTCTGAAGCTCTAAAGCATCTAAGATTCTTCGGGTTCCATGTTTCTGAAGCTTGAAAGAATCTTAGATTCTTCTGGTTCCATGTTTCTGAAGCTCTAAAGTGTCTAAGATTCTTCTGGTTCCACGTTTCTGATGTTTCTGAAGCTCTAAAGCATCTAAGATTCTTCTGGTTCCATGTTTCTGAAGCTCTATAGCATCTAAGATTCTTTTGGTTCCATGTTTCTGAAGCTCTAAAGCATCTAAGATTCTTCTGGTTCCATGTTTCTGATATTTCTGAAGCTCTACAGCATCTTAGATTCTTCTGGTTCCATGTTTCTGAAGCTCTAAAGAATCATATATTCTTCTGGTTCCATGTTTCTGAAGCTCTAAAGCATCTTAGATTCTTCTGGTTCCATGTTTCTGATGTTTCTGAAGCTCTAAAGCATCTTAGATTCTTCTGGGTTCCATCACTTGCTGATCTGAGTCCTCCACAAGATGAAAAAGAAGAAGGTCGTACATGTCGGTAAATGTGTTGTAGATGTGTTGTATTTCCTGGTTGTTCCACCAGGTGGAGCCTTTTACGGTTAAATACTGCAGAGACCAGAGCATTGTGGGAGTTGTGGTCATTTTTTGACTTTCTCTTGTTATTTCGTGTCTCTTTGTGGTCATTTTTGTCTCTTTGTGCTTATTTGTGCTTCTTTGGTGCAAATTTTCTGTCTTTTTATTGTCTTTTTCTGGTCATCTTGTGTCTCTCTGTGAAACTTTTGCGTCTTGCTGTCGTCATTTTCTGCTTCTTTTCAGTTATTTTGTGTCTCTTTGTGGTTGTTTTCCATCTTTTTTTGACCATTTTATGTTTCTTTGTTGTCTTTTGTGTCTCTTTCTGGTCATCTTGTGTCTCTTTGTTGTCTTTTTCTTACTTTTTTGTCTTTGTGTATGTTTTTGTGGTCATTCCAAGCTTTTTTGGTGCCATTTTGTGTCTTTTTATTGTCTTTTTGTGTCTCTTGTTGGTCATTTTGTGTCTTTTTGTTGTCTTTTGTGTCTCTTTCTGGTCATTCTATACTTCTTTGGTGCCATTTTGTGTCTTTTTGTGTCTCTTTCTGGTCATCTTGCGTCTCTTTGTTGTCTTTTTTCACTCTTTTCCACTTCATTCCTGGGAGTTAAACTAATTTCTACCCATCAGTTGAACCCTTCCCTCGGTGATTTTGCGGCTCTTCCACCTTTATTCCTGTAAGTGTTGAACATCTACTGAGCCTCGGCAGCAGCTCGCCGTTAAAAATAAACGAGGATCCGAGTGGAGGAGATTTAAGAAATCCCGTCATTAATGTGTGGTCCGGGCTGGGAGCGTGAAGCTTCTCTTCCTGCAGGCCGAGCGTTTGGGATTTGAAGGAATAGAACGCTCCTCTAAAAGCCGACTTTAAACTTTCATCTGGAACTCACAGCCTGCAGGATTAAAAGTAATTTAACGGTGAACGGCGGCTCGTTCTGAACACGCTGCTTGTTGTGTGGAGGCGCCCTGGGAGGCCTCGCTTCGTTTGTGGGCCTCCGAGGAAGAGGAGGAGGAGGAGGGTCGCTGTGATGAATCATTCCATTAATAAGGCCAATTACAGCTCAGAAACGCCTTTTACTCCGTTCCTGTGGTCAGAGAGGATGTTTGAAACACCCAGAAATCCCTCAAAGCTGGAGGCTGGAGGCTGCGTCGCCTTATGTGGTCGTTTTATGCCTCTTTCTGATCATTTAGCATCTATTATGGGCCATTATCTATGTTTTTCTGATCATTTTATGTCACTTTAAGGTCATTGTGCATCTTTTAATGTTCATTTTGTGTCTCTGTTATCATTTTATGGCTGTTTTTCTCTCTTTGTGGTCATTTTGTATCTGTTTGTGTTCATTTTGTTTCTATTTGTGGTCATTTTGTATCTGTTTGTAATCATTTGTATCTTTATGTAGTCATTTTTGTGTCAGCTTTTGGTCATTTTGTGTCTTTTTGTGGTTATTTTGTGATTTTTGTGGTCATTTTGTGTCTTTTTATGGTCATTTTGTGTCTCTTTGTGGTCATTTTGCATCTTTTTCTGTTCATTTTGGATCTTTGTGATCATTTTGAATCTTTTTGTGGTCATGTTGTGTCTCTGTGGTCATTTTGTGTTAGTTTGAGGTCTTTTTGTGTTTATTCTGGATCATTTTGTGTCTCTTTTTGGTCATATTGTATCTGATTTTAGGTCATTTTGTGTCACTCTAAGGTCATTGTGCATCTTTTAATGCTCATTTTGTGGCTGTTTTTGTGTCTCTTTGTGGTCATTTTCTCTCTCCTTGTGGTCATTTTGTATCTCTTTCTGGTCATTTTGTGTCTCTTTGTGGTCATTTTGTATTTTTTTGTGATCATTTTATATCTTTTTGTCATCATTTTGTATCTTAATGTAGTCATTTTTGTTTCTCTTTGTGGTCATTTTGTGTCTTTTTGTGATTATTTTGTGTCTCTTTGTGGTCATCTTGTGTCTTTTGTGGCTATTTTGTGACTTTTTGTGGTCATTTTGTGTTTATTGTTGGTCATTTTGCATCTTTTTCTGTTTATTTTGTTACTTTGTGATCATTTTGCATCTATTATTGGGCATGATGTGTGTTTTTTGGATCATTTTTTGTGTCTTTGTGGTCATTTTGTGTCATTTAATGATCATTGTGCACCATTTAGCCATATTCTTTCTGTTTTTGGTCATTTTGTGTCTTTTTGTGATTATTCTGTATCTTTTTGTAGTCGTGCTGTGTGTCTTTGTGGTTGTTTTGCGGTAATTTCATGCCTTTTTGTGATCATTTAGCATCTATTATTGTCCATGATGTGTGTTTTGCTGATCATTTTGTGTGTCTGTGGTTCTTTTGGGTCTCTTTGTGGTCATTGTACATCTTTTTGTTGTTATTTTGCATCTTTATGGCCATTTTGTGCCTTTTTCTGATAATTTTTTGCCTCTGGTCATTTTGTGGTAATTTTCTGTGACTATATGGTCATTTTGTGTGTCTGTGGTTCTTTTGCATTTCTTTGTGTCATTTTGTGTCACTTTCTGTTCATTTTGTATCTTTTTGTGATAATTTTCTGTCTCTTCAGGATCATTTTGTGTCTCTTTGTGGTCGGTTTGTATCTCTTTAAGATCATTGTGCATCTTTTGTCTGTTTTTGCCGTCATTTTGCGTCATTTTCTAGTCACTTTTGTCTTTTTGTGATCATTTTTGTTGTCTTTTTTGACATTTTGTGCACATTGTAGTCATTTTGTATGTCTTTGTTGTCATTTTACATATTTTCTTGGTCATTTTGTGTCTCTGATCAATTTATGTCTCTTTCTGGTCATTTTGTGCCAATTTACAGTCAATTTTTATGTCTTTTCTTGGTCATTTGGGTTGTTGGTGCTCAGTTTGTGTCTCTTCTTGGTGAATTTATGTCTCTTATTGGATCATTGTGCATCTCTTTGTTGTCATTTTGTGTCTTTGTGATCATTTTGTGCCTCTTTGTGTTGATTTTGTTTGTCTTTGTGGTCATTTTGCATCACTTTCTGGTCACTTGTGTCTTTTTGTGATCATTTTTGTGTGTTTGTGGTTATTTTATGCCCATTTGTAGTCACATTGTATGTCTTTGTTGTCATTTTGCATCTTTTCTTGGTCATTTTGTGTGTCTTTATGATGAATTTCTGCCTCTTTGTGGTCTCTTTGTGTGTCTTAATGTTAACTTTTTAGTGTAAATTCATTAGAGCAGACTACAGTTCATTAAACACCTCATCCCAACCCTCTTTTCCTGTCCTTGTTGTGTGTTTTTCTGTGCTCAGCAGATGGCAGTGTTGCAGCGTTGCAGCGTTGCAGTGTTGCTGCGCTGCTTCCTGTTTGTGTGGCAGAATATGGCTCCCAGATACTTGAGTTATTGTGTGAAATTTGTGCGAACACCTTTCTCTCTGTGCGCTCTGCCGGTTATTTGCAGAGCTGGAAACTGAGAGCAGCCGCCGGCTACAGAAATATTGTCCCCACTGTACGTTCCCTTTGTAAATATTAGTGCTGCTGATGTCCTCAATGTGCATCAACGCCGAGACGGAGGAGAGGATGGATGTTTAGTGCTGCTGTAAATACACCGCTGCATGTCCATTAGCTGGAATTATCTCCGTCTAATCAGCTTTTAAACGCAGGAGACGCTCTTCTGAAAACCCACAGACGATTCCAGCGTCTCCAGATACAAAACGCAGACGATTAACAGCGATTTAGATGTTTTCACTCACTAAATAAACACAAGGGGTCAAGCAGTGGTGGAAATAACTAAGATTAATTCACATTACTGCCGGACCGTAGACTGATGTTATGATGGTTCAGCATGTGGTTGAAATTTATGGTCATTTTATGTCTTTTTGTGGTCATTTTGTGGCTGTTTGTGGTTGTTTTAGATCTCTTTTGGGTCATTTTGTGGCTGTTTGTGGTCATTTTATGTCTTTTTGTGGTCATTTTGTGGCTGGTTGTGGTTGTTTTGCATCTCTTTTTGGGCACTGCATTTTTTTAATGTTTTTTGTGTCACCTTAAAGTCATTGTGCATCTTGTAGTAGTAATTTTGTGTCTCTTGCAAGTAATTTTGCATCATTTTGAAGTTATTTTTGCATCTCTGTGGTCATTTTGTGACTCTTGTTGGTCGTTTTGTGGTCATTTTACAGCTTTTTTTGGTAATTTGGTGTCACTGTTAATTTTGCATCTTTTTGTGGTCATTTTGTGCCTTTTTGTTGTCATTTTACATCTTATTGTAGTCATTTTGCCGTTATTCTTGGCAATTTTGTGTCTTTCTGGTCATTTTGAGCCCCTTTGCGGTTGTTGTTTCCTTCTTTGTGATCATTTTGCAACTTTTTGTGGTAATTTTGTCTCTTTCTACTTATTTTTTGTCTTTTGTGGTCATTCGATATCTTTTTGTAGTCAGGTTTTGCATGTGGTTGAAATTTTTACAGATGTCATTATATTGTGCATATTCTGAGAAAATATTTTAGCATAAAACTGTTGTTTTTTGTACCGATTTCTTCAGTTTATAGTGAACATGTCCATTTGTGACAGAAAACATTAAATATCAATGAATATATATGTGAATCTAATCGCATCATAGATTTCGTGGTTGTTTCAGCTCATATTTCAGATTTATAGAGTAAATAAAGGCTCAGTGCTGCAGAAGATACACCTGCTGCTGTATTAAGGTACGTGTTTGTCTGCCACACGAACGTTAAAGACTTATAACCTGCATTCACTCCAAATTCTACGTCTATATACAGTCGTGAACTAAAGTTTCCATCCACATGTAAAGTCCATGTTTATCATGACGATCTGGAGTTTCTAATGACTCCTAGAACTCTGAATTTTCTCTGACAGAATCATTAAAACACAAAAACAATCATGTATTTTGTTTTTTTCACAGATTTCTAGAAATTTGACAATATTTGTTGGGTCATAAATATCCATACAGTAACTTAAATGATCAGTGTTGTTGATGTAGAAAGTTTCGTTAATCTAATTTTCTTAATTTCATGACCTCTAAACTTCTGAGTGATTCCAGTGGACTACAGCTGCTGACTCCTCTGATCCAGTTTAAATAGAACCCATGAGAAACATTTTGGGGTTCAGATGGAACAAAAACTGAAGGTGAGGCCTTTAACCCCAAGAATACCAAACCTACCATCAAGCATGGAGGTGGCAGCATCATGTTCTGTGGAACTGGAGCTTTAAACAAACTAAATGGAATAATGAAGAAGGAGGATCACCTCCACGTTCTTCAGGAAAACCTAAAACCATCAGCAGAAGGTTGATCTTGGACACAGTTGGATGTTTCAACAAGACAATGAGTCCAAACACACATCAGACGTGGTAAAGAAATGGTTCCATCAGGTTGGAATGAAGGTTCTAGACTGGTCTCCCCAAAGTCCTGACTGAAACCCATCAAGAACCCGAGGACTGATGAAGAAACAAGTCTGAGAAAACTTTTCATAAATCTATGAAAGAACCAAAATTCATGATTGTTTTTAGTGACAAAGATTCATGTGTTGCAAGGATTTCATCATAGAAAATTCAAATTGGTCACTTTGTGCTTCTTTGTGGTCATTTTGTATGATTTTGTGTTTGTTTTGTGTACGTTCTGGCCATTTTTTGCGTCTGTTGTCATGTTGCGTGTTTATTTTTGGTTGTTTTGGTCTATTTGTGGTCATTTTGTGGGTATGTTTTTGGTTGTTTTCATCTCTTTGTGGTCATCTTGCATCTCTTTAGTATCACTGTGTTTATTTCTGGTCTCCGCCGTCGTTTTGTGTCTTTTTTAACATTTTACCTCTTTGTCTGATGTATGAATATTCTAGAAAACATACAATAATAATACTAATCTAATTCAGTGATATTTATCCAGTGCTACAGAGCAAACTTGACCAGATCACGGTACATTTGTAAATGAATGTAAATCAGGCCCATCCCTCCGTAACCACGGCAACGTCAGACAACATCATCCCATCGTGACATTTTAATGTGACATTTTCCACAACAAAACGTTGACTTTTCACCACGGACCCCCGCTGCTGCCGCTTCCTGTAAATAACGGGGAGAACAACACCTGCGACTCCACCCTGAACTGAAAACCTCCGTCAGCCGACAGACAGACAGACAGACAAACAGCAACAACAACAACAACAGACGGCGTTTCCAGCCATGAGAGTTCTCCGTCACATCCTGACAGCTCATATAATGGGCCTATCGATGAAGTGTCACCTCGCCTCTTCCATGTGCTGCTCCGGTTCAACTGTGATATTTGAGTGAAAGGCTCCGTCCACATCGATCTGACCTCCGACTTTCACCCCAAACTAACATTTTATGTGTCTGAAGAGCCGTGTGGGCTCAGTATTGATATGTGGAAACTGGGTCAGGTCACGTCACTGAAACCTCACACGGCAGCAGACGCTCTAAAAATAGCAAAGAAACAAAGAAACGCTGCACTTTGCATATGGTTTCTGAATTATGACAACTTTGTAGTGAATTTGGTAGTTATTTTAGCATCTGTGTTCATTTTATGGTCATTTTGTGTCCCTTTGTGGTCATTTTGTGTCCCTTTGTGGTCATTTTGTGTCTCTGTGGTCATTTTGTGTCTGTGGTCATTTTGTGTCCCTTTGTGGTCATTTTGTGTCTCTGTGGTCATTTTGTGTCCCTTTGTGGTCATTTTGTGTCCCTTTGTGGTCATTTTGTGTCTCTTTGTGGTCATTTAGTGTCCCTTTGTGACCATTTTGTGTCCCTTTGTGGTCATTTTGTGTCTCTTTGTGGTCATTTTGTGTCCCTCTGTGGTCAATTTGTGTCCCTTTGTGGTCATTTTGTGTCCCTCTGTGGTCATTTTGTGTCTCTTTGTGGTCAATTTGTGTCCCTTTGTGGTCATTTTGTGTCCATTTGTGGTCATTTTGTGTCTCTGTGGTCATTTTGTGTCTCTTTGTGGTCATTTTGTGTCCCTCTGTGGTCAATTTGTGTCCCTTTGTGGTCATTTTGTGTCCCTTTGTGGTCATTTTGTGTCTCTTTGTGGTCAATTTGTGTCCCTTTGTGGTCATTTTGTGTCCCTTTGTGGTCATTTTGTGTCTCTGTGGTCATTTTGTGTCTCTTTGTGGTCATTTTGTGTCCCTTTGTGGTCAAATTGTGTCTATTTGTGGTCATTTTGTGTCTCTTTGTGGTCATTTTGTGTCTCTTTGTGGTCATTTTGTGTCCCTCTGTGGTCAATTTGTGTCCCTTTGTGGTCATTTTGTGTCCCTTTGTGGTCATTTTGTGTCTCTTTGTGGTCAATTTGTGTCCCTTTGTGGTCATTTTGTGTCCATTTGTGGTCATTTTGTGTCTCTGTGGTCATTTTGTGTCTCTTTGTGGTCATTTTGTGTCCCTTTGTGGTCAAATTGTGTCTATTTGTGGTCATTTTGTGTCTCTTTGTGGTCATTTTGTGTCTTTTTGTGGTCATTTAGTGTCTCTTTGTGGTTATTTTGTGTCCCTTTGTGGTCATTTTGTGTCTCTTTGTGGTCATTTTGTGTCTCTTTGTGGTCATTTTGTGTCTCTTTGTGGTCATATTGTGTCCCTTTGTGGTCATTTTGTGTCTCTTTGTGGTCATTTTGTGTCTCTTTGTGGTCAATTTGTGTCCCTTTGTGGTCATTTTGTGTCCCTTTGTGGTCAATTTGTGTCTCTTTGTGGTCATTTTGTGTGTCTGTTTTGTCATTTTGTGTCTGTTCTATTCCAGTTAGTTTCCTCCATCTTTGTGTGTCTCTGAGTTCCTTCTTTCTTCCGTTGTGACGCCTCTTTTTGACACTTTTAAATATAAACCATCGGCGTTTGTCTGAAACAAAGACGTCCACTGTTTTGTGTTTTTATTCTCAGAGGCGAGGAAACGTGATTTGGCAGCAGGTCTGAGGAACGGTCCAAGACTTCCTGGATTGTTCTGCTAATGAATGCTGCTGATAAAAGCTGAAGCTGAATCTGCTGCTGGCCGCTGATGAGTGTGAATCTGCCGGTTTATCTGCCGGCCGACACAAACGGTTGCATGGAAAGCGTGGCTTCTAGGCGCTGGGCTTATCTTCACACTGGAGCCGCAGTGAGATCCTGAGATGAATGACAACCATCCCTTTGTTTCATCTCACAGTCGGCTTTTTCCTCAGGATATTCCAAAGTGACGGACATCAAAGTGCCCTTTGCATCAGCCTGCAGAACAAAGAGTTTCCTGCCTGACGAGCTGCAGCCGAGTTAATCTTCCCTGTGAGCTGGAATTATCCGGCTGGACCTCCTGGCCTCGCTGTGAGGCAGCAGGCAGGCTGGAATCAGGTCTAGTTTCAGGTGAAGGGAGGAGCTCAGGTGGCTTCAGTCGGTCTGAAGGTGAATCTGACGCAGCAGGAGGTGAAACAGGTAGAGAGGGATGGAGAGGTGGAAGTTCTGCTGCTGCTTTCACAAACAGGAAAGAGCTACAAGGAGTGGCTACTTTTATAAAGACATGATGGAGCTGCTTCCATTGGAAAAGATTCCTCTTTCCTGTGCAGCGCGACTCTGCTCCCAGCGCTCCCAGTGCTCCCAGTGTTCCCAGTGTTCCCAGCGTTTCCAGTGCTCCCAGTGCTCCCAGTGTTCCCAGTGTTCCCAGTGTTCCCAGTGCTCCCAGTGCTCCCAGTGTTACCAGTGTTCCCAGTGTTACCAGTGTTCCCAGCGTTCCCAGTGTTCCCAGCGTTCCCAGTGTTCCCAGCGTTCCCAGCGCTCCCAGTGCTCCCAGCGTTTCCAGTGCTCCCAGTGCTCCCAGTGCTCCCAGTGTTCCCAGTGCTCCTGCTCTGTAAAAAAAAGTCAAATAAACTTCAACAGAACTGCTCTATGGAGGCGAACAATCAGAATTTACTTTCTAAATGTTACCAAATTAAGTTTAAAATGACCCAGAAATCCCTAAAAGCATCATTTAGAAGATAAAAACCGGTTCTCACCTGTCGGATTGTCTGGAAGCAGGAAGATTTCTGGAGTTCTGCAGGAAACTTTCAAAGCTTTGGTTTGATCCTCAGCAGCGTTCAGGAACCAAACTGATGAGCAGAACTGAAGGTTTCCTGCAGAACGATGCTTTAAAATGACATATTCTCTTCATCTGCAGCTGTTTATTTAAACATCACAGCTGATTGGTCGATACTGAGCAGCCAGACTCCTACGAAGCGTCTGATTGGACGATAGAAGCTTTCTTCTGTTTCTCCTGAATCTGGTCAAAAAACGGTTCAAGATAATTAAATTAATTGTGAAAAAAGAATAGAATTATTTTTAAATAATAATTATACATTTTTGGATCTTTCAGTGTCATTTTTCCATCTTTAAATGTAATTTTTCCGTCTTCAAATGTAATTTTTCCATCTTTAAGTGTCATTGTTGGATATTTTGGATCTTCTTGTGTCATTTATGCGTCTTTAAGTGTAATTTTTCCATCTTTTAGTGTCATTTTTAGGTCATTTGTGCATCTTTTAGTGTGTGACATCAGCTGTCAAACATGTTCCTGGTTGGTCAGGGGTTCATCCTACAGCAGATAATGAGCCAAAACATCAGTCCAAGCTCTGTAGAACCACCTTAGGAACAAAGAAGCAGATGGTTGGAAACGTGGAGTAGCAGCAGAGTCTCCAGACTGAAACCCATGGAGCTGGTTTGGATGAACTGGACAGAAGAGTGAAAGCAAAGAACCTACAAGAAGCACACATTTATGGGAACTTCTGCTACAGAGCTGGAAGAACTTTCTGAAGAATATTTGATTTCCATTGTGGAAAGAATGAGTGTGTTCAGCTGTTAGATCTGCCAAAGTTTATTTGTTCTCTGCTTTCATTTCAGAGTACAGTGAGACATTAACATGCAGAATTTACAATAAAAAACTGGAAAAAACAGTCAAAAGTTTGGATATTTATTTGCATTATTTTCTACATTCTAGATTAATACTGAAGATTAACACCTTTTTTGTTTCCAACATAATTCCATCTGTATTCTTTTATAGTTTTGATGTCTTCAGTGTCTACGATCTATAAAATAATTAAGAATTAAAAACTACTGAATGTAAATGTATGTATTTCATTTTATGATGTTTTTTAATCTGCTTTTGTTCTGTTTTCATTCTTTTATTGCTTGTATTAAACTTTAAACCGGCCCGTTGTTTTAATGTTTTATTGTGCTTTTATTTTATGTTCTTAGCTTTTATTCCTCCTGTTTGTTGCAGCGCTTTGTTTTAATAAACTTTATTATTATGATCTCCCTCCGTTTCCTCTTTAATGTTCATAAAACTTCTCTCATTTGCATTTATGGATCAGAGGACAGTTTTTCTGCTGCTCTTCTCACATTTCATTGCTTTCTAAGACAAAAAAAAATAAGTTCTGGGTTTTTGCATATTATTGTCACAAAACTTGTGACAGAGGCCGACTGCTGACGTCTGACGTTACGGTAAGCGTATTGCGTCACTTCCTGTTGTAGCGCTGTGTTGTGTTCTCTGACTGTTGTAGCTTATCCACTCCATCTAATTTGATATTCATTAAATCTGTGTGTGGCGGTAATATTTGAAAAGTAACATACAATCGTTTTCTTCAAGCACCTTCTCAGTACTTAATTCTAAGTTAATCTGTTATCTCTGTCCGCTAGCCTAGCACTTAGCAGTTAGCATGGCTTCTCCCTCTTCCTCTCCTCTTTCCTGCTGAGTGTTTCACATGATTAGTTACTCCTCTGCCTCCTTTAGTGATAACGATGCCTGTAATAAATGCAGTCTCTTTGTAGCTTTGGAGGCGAGGCTCTCTGAATTGGAAGCGCGTCTCCGCACCATGGAAAACACCCCGCTAGCTGTTAGCCGGTGCGGACCGCAATAGCATAGCTGCTAGTGTAGCTTCTGCTAGTGTAGCTTCTGCTAGCCGTCCTCTAGCAGCTCCCGAGCAGCCGGGAAGTCAGGGTAGCTGGGTGACAGTTCGTAGGAAACGTAGTCCTAAACTCAAGCCCGCTGTCCCGGCACACCACAAACCGCTTCACCTTTCTAATCGTTTTTCCCCACTCAACGGCACACCCGCTAAGAAACCAACTCTGATCATTGGCAGCTCCATAGTCAGAAACGTGAAGCTAGCGACACCAGCGACCATAGTAAAATGCCTCCCAAGGGCCAGAGCGGGCGACATAGAAGCAGATTTGAAACTGCTGGCTAAAGATAATCGTAAATACAGTAAGATTGTTATTCATGTTGGTGGTAATGACACCCGGTTACGCCAATCAGAGGTCACCAAAATTAGTGTAGTATCGGTGTGTAACTTTGCCAAAACCATCTCGGACTCCGTAGTTTTGTCTGGACCCCTGCCAGATCTGACCAGCGATGATATGTTTAGCTGCTGGTCGTCTACGTGGTGTACTGCAAACGACGTTGGCTTTATAGACAATTGGAGCTCTTTCTGGGGAAAACCTGGTCTGATGAGGAGAGACGGCATCCATCCCACTTTGGCTGGAGCAGCTCTCATTTCTAGAAATATGGCTGATTTTATTAGAACTCCTAAAGAATGGACAACCCAGAGTTCAGACCAGGATGCAGAGTTGTAGTCTTCCACACCTCTCTGCAGTTTCCTCTCAGCTGTCACCCTCCAGGAATTCAGTTAGCTTTATTGAGACTGTGTCTGTCCCCCGACCACCAAAATTCAATAAATTAAACAATTCAAAAATAAACAAAAGACATAGTAACCATAAAAATCTAATTAAAATTAATACCACTATTTCAACTGAGCGAAGAAACAGGACAATTAAATGTGGTCTGTTAAATATTAGATCTCTCTCGTCTAAATCTCTGTTAGTAAATGATTTGATAACTGATAACCAGATTGATTAGTTCTGTTTAACTGAAACCTGGTTGCAGCAGGAAGAATATGTTAGTCTAAATGAATCAACTCCTCCTAGTCATACTAACTGTCATGTTCCTCAAATCACAGGCCGAGGAGGAGGAGTGGCAGCAATTTACCTCTCTACTATACTATACTATACTATACTGTACTGTACTGTACTGTACTGTACTGTACTGTACTGTACTATACTATACTATACTATACTATACTATACTATACTATACTATACTATACTATACTATACTATACTATACTATACTATACTATACTATACTATACTATGGTGTACTATACTGTACTGTACTGTACTGTACTATACTATACTATACTATACTATACTATACTATACTATACTATACTATACTATACTATACTATACTATACTATACTATACTATACTATACTATGGTGTACTATACTGTACTGTATACAGTATAGTACTATACTATACTGTACTGTACTCTACTGTACTCCACTGCACTATACTATACTGTACTGTACTGTACTATACTATACTATACTATACTATACTATACTATACTATACTATACTATACTATACTATACTATACTATACTATACTATACTATACTATACTATACTGTACTATACTCCACTGTACTGTACTGTACTGTACTATACTATACTATACTATACTATACTATACTATACTATACTATACTATACTATACTATACTATACTATACTATACTATACTATACTATACTATACTATACTATACTATACTATACTATGGTGTACTATGGTGTACTATACTGTACTGTATACAGTATAGTACTATACTATATTGTACTGTACTATACTGTACTATACTATACTATGGTGTACTATACTGTACTGTACTGTACTGTACTGTACTGTACTATACTATACTATACTATACTATACTATACTATACTATACTATACTATACTATACTATACTATACTATCTAATGATAGACAGATGGATTTGTTTACTCCGTCTGTTGTAAAATAAATAAATATTTTTCATAATTTATTTTAAAAATGCTTCTGTAAACTGACTGTAGTGTTCTACTGAATGCTGGGCAGTAGAAGAGCTAAATGTGACTGTAGGATGCAGTGAAATATTGACTCCAGACCGGCTGTCCTGGCTGTTGTTCTGCAGCAACGTTAGAAGTGGAGCATAAAGAACATCTTCCTCCTCCAGAACAAGTGGACACTAATGAGCTCGGCTGCTTCCTGTTGCCGTGGCAACCGTCCTGTGGCAGCCTCCCGTCGGCCTGAAGCTGGTCTGGTTTGTTTCTGCAGGTTTTAGCTGCTGAGTGATATGAGGACACGTATATCTCCGATCCACCAGAAAATTATCCTCATCCAGAGAAAAGATGCTGCTGGACACGTTTATCTCCAGATCCATCCTCAGATCAGGAAATCATAAACATCATAATAATAATAATGACAATAATTAGTAGTAGTGTTATTATAGACACATTTGCATTATAGATACATTTGTATAATAACACTACGACTAATAATGGACTATTATTATTATTATTATTATTATTATTACTATTATTATTATTATTGTTATTATTATTGTTATTATTCTTTACGTAGGGTGGATATTATAATAGATAATATATCTGATTAATTATTATTTACATTTATTTAGATTCATTTAACTGCTTTTAAAACTTTTTTCATTTTATTCAATAATAATATTAATTATTATTATTAATATTATAGACACGTTTGTCTAATAATAAAAATATTAATTAATATTGTTTTTAGATAATTACTACTAAAAATATATATTATTTATTATTACTTGCATTTATTTGTATTCATTTAACTGCTTTTAAAACTTTTATTTTTTCATCTTATTAAATAATAATTATTCTTATTAATATTAAAGAATGTTTGTTGAATAATAATAATTATTGTTATTATTTTTAGATTATTATCATTATTAGTGGTGGATATTAAAATAATATATATCATTAATTATTATCTACATTTATTTGGATTCATTTAACTGCTTTTAAAACCTTTATTTTTTAATTTTAATTAACGTCTTTGTGAGTCTTTTTGTTTCTTTAACATTTTTGTAACTTTATGCTAATTTAAAGTTGTCAATTTAAATGTTGCTTCACTTCAGATTAAACATTCACAGCCTCTATTTCTGTTTTCTTTTCTTCATCAAGCATTTTTAAAAATATTCAAAAAGTGTGTAAAATAAAACGGAAAAAATATTATTAGCTAAACTGAAATATTAATTATGTTAATGTAGGAAAATAGCAGGGAAAATATTATTTTACTGAATTAATGGAAACCTTGTTTTTTTCATTATTATTATTATTATTATTATTATTATTATTATTATTATTATTATTATTATTTTTATGGGTTATTTAATAGTTTTTATGCAAATAAACATCCTTCATTTATAAACACAATCTTGTGTAATATTAAAGTTAGAAAATTCATTTTAATTTTTACAAATCGTATTTTATTTTAGAGATTATTTGTTATTTTATAGTTTTTACAAAAGCAAATAAAAAAAATGCATGAATGACCGGAACAGACCTTTTTGGAACCTGAGATTTTATCCTTTAAACATGAAATTAACTGTAAATTATTTAAAAAAAAAAAAATAAAAGACTCAAAGTTTTTCATTAATGAAGCTAAAATTTTACACATATTTTTATAAATATTTATATTTTATGCTGGAAAACTCAGGCAAACCAGAGAGAAATTCCTGTAAAAAGGTAATTATTTAAAATTAAATTTTTCCTTACTTTAAAGCTGGTTTCCTCTTTTTATTCTTAATGTTTTTATTGTTCTACTAATTTATTTTTTATTTGATCTTTTTATTTCTCTGCATCTTCTGTTTGTTAAAATAAGTGAATAAATAAAGTTAAATTCTGACCATCTGCTGCTATTTATTCCACATATTTCCCTTTAATTAACTTGAATTTAAAGTCTTGAAGCCCAAAGCTGCAGATTCTCGTTAATCTTCTCGTTTTATTCCTTAGAAACTCTCCTCTCTGCTAATTAGATTCTTCCTGCGACTCTTTTGTGTTTCTAATCGTGACGATCTGTTGTCCGACATTGTCGCTGTTTGAACGACAAAAGAATAAATTAATTCAACTCTAGTTTTTTCGCTCTGAATCTTTTATTCTGAAGGGTTTTCTGCTTTTCTTTTTCTTTATTTAAATCATAAACTCACTGTTTAAAACTCAGGAAATGTTTCTGCTCGTGAAATAAATGAAACATGATAAATATATATTTATTTCTATAAATAAAAGTAATATTAGTGCAGCTGGGATGCAAAAAAAACCTGTAAAATACCAGTAAATAACCATAATTTACGCAGATGTTCTGTCCTTAGCGTTCCATATGATTAAGTATGTTTTGGGGCTTTTTAATGTTTAACAATTTTTTTTAAAAAAAGTATACTTAGTTGAAGTTCCAGATTTATTTTTTATTTTCAACAGTTTTTCAACATTATTTTTTTCAAATATTATAGTTTTTTGTACATTTTAAAAATACAGAAAATAATCTGTAAGTAAAATCATTTTAAATAATTAATTTATTTTAACATTTTTTTTTACATACTGGAGATGTATGCTGTGGATTTATTACATTAAAATAGTAATTATTTTATAATAATTATAAATACAAAATGTAAATAATTAATGTTCTAAATAATTATTCATTTATAAAAACCTTTGTTTTTGTTATTATTGTCAGCAGCAATAGTTGCATTTAGGTTTATTTTATTGTTTTTATACATGTACATTTTCATTTTATTAATATACATTATCTTGTGTAATATTAAGGTGAGAATTTTAATTTTAATCTTAAGAATTGAATGCATTTTTATGAGAATTTTCCTTTATTTTATATATATATATATATATATATATATATATGTTTTTTTACCAAAGCAAATGAAAAAATCATTAATCATTAATATATGTGCCTTTAGGGAAACCAGTTAAATTAAATCCAGTAAAAAAATAAATCAAGTATTTTTTTTATTAATTATTTGTCTATTTCTTTGTCAAATCCAGTGCTGCAGTTTGAATGGATGTAATTTGCAGCTTCTTTCAGTTTTTCTTTCCTTGTTCATTGTATTTGATTTCATTTTTGTTCTCGTACATTTAAAAAAGAATTGTAAAAAATAACTTTTTAAAACATAAATACACGTTGGAAAATCTATTAATTTTATTACTTAAACTTGAACAGTAATAATGCTTTTTGTTAAAAAGTTCTTAGAAAGAAAATTATTATTATTATTATTATTATTATATTATTATTATTATTATTATTTTATTTTTTTAAAATTATTTTTACTATTATTATTATTAGCAGTAGTTTAGTGCTAGTTTTATGTGTTTTTCATAGTTTTTATATATACAATTTTTTTTTTAATACACATGATTTCAGGTAAAATTAAAAAGAGAAAATACATTTTAATTTTGGAAATTTCCTGTCTTTTTATGAGAATTTTCTGTAATTTAATAGTTTTGACAAAAGCAGTCAAAGTAAAGCCAATAAAAGTAAATAAATGAAGCATTTTTATGTAATATTTGTGTTTTTCTTCCACCTATAATGCTGTATTGCTGTAATTTGCATGTTTTTCCTCCAGTTTTCTGCTGCTTTCAGTCTTCAGATTTTAAATATTCATGGAGTGAAGCAGCTCTGACAGCTCGCTGCTGCTCAGTTTCTCTGTTTTCCTCTTCGACCTCCACAGAAAAAACACAAAAAAACTCTCGACCAGCTTCACTTCCAGCCCACATTAACTTTATTTTATTATTTACCTTCAGGGTGTCCCATAAATAACGTTATTTTATTATTTATCCTGAGAAACTCTAAACTTTCAGCTTCATTTAGTTCCACTTCTGATGCATGTTTTTAATTCATTTCAAAATTTCTAAATTTAATACAAAATTTTGTCTATTTTTTTCAAATATGATAGTTTTCATTGTACATTTCAAAAAATACAGAAGATAATGTGCAAGTAAAATATATATTTTTTAAATTTTTACTTTATACCATACATATTGTATATGTATGCTGTGATAAAGACATTTATTGATTAAATTAAAATATGAATTATTTTATAATAATTATAAACAACAAAAATAAATAATAAATAGCATCATAAATAATTCTTATTTTATGGAAATCTTTGTTTTTACTATTATTATTATTTTTAGTTTTTTCATTGTTTTACATATGTAAATATATATTTATTTATTTATTTATTTATTTTTATTTTTACATATATATATATATATATATATATATATATATATATATATATATATATATATATATATATATATATATATATATATAAACGTTATTTAATGTAATATTAAGGTGGGAATTTTTTTTTTCCATATTTAAATTTTGAAAAATTTATGTATTTTTATGAGAATTTTCCTTTATTTTATAGTTTTACAAAAAATCATAAGATAATCTTTGAAATATTTAATACTTCAAAGTAAAATTTCAAGATGTTTCATGTTGAAGTGCATAAAAAGATTTTATATTTCAAGCTAAGAACATAAAGATATAAAATATTTCGAGCGGATATTTCACATCTATCTCTATAAATTTCAGTATTTTATTCTCCATAAACTTCTAACCTGTTTGTGTGTTTATTTAGGATCAGTAACCTCTTTAAATGGAGAATCTTCTTCATATTATTTCATTTATTTATAAATTCCTGTATTTAATTTGCTCATTTGTGTCTCAGAATTTAAAATTTCTGCACATTCAGGTCGTCTCATTAATACCTGAGTCCCAAAATGACCCAAATAAGTGAAAGTAAGGCTAAATAAAGACCTAAAGAGTTGAAACATGAATGAGCTGCTGACATCCTGCAGAGCAGCAGATGCAGGAGGAGCTTTCTGGGTTTCCTGCAGTCATTAAACACACCTTTACCTGGAGGAGTGACGGTTGAAAGAGAAGCTGCTTCCTGTTCGCCTCATTAGCTGCAGCCGAGAGAAACTTCTGTTTTAAAACAGTCGCTGTTCTGCAGGAGGACGAGGCCTGAAGCCACAACTCCAGCAAGGAGTGACTTTTCTCTCTTTCCTCTCAGAGTTTGGAGACAGAATCTCACCAGGAAACCAGACGAGAGAAAAACAAGCTCTAAGTTTAAAAAAAATAAGGTTTAACCGTGTTTAACTGTCATTTCTGGATCCATTTACTGATATTTTACTGATTTTTTTAGTTAAATAACAGATAATAAATAAAGCAGTCACACAGAAAAGTCATTAAAAACAGCTTTACTGCATTTAAATACTCAAAAAGCTACAGAAGTTTTCACTGAAATTATAGATATTAAGGATGGAAAAATGGTAAATAATTTTATTTTCAGCTGTTATTTGACCTGCTTTGTTCAGTTAAAATTACACATTTTAGCTGCATTTAAATAAATATTCTGACTTTACAGGCATTTGTTTTGCTCTGTTTAAATCAGTAAAAATATTCTTAATTTTACATGTAGTTTTATTTCAACTCATCAGATGCAAATTAAGGACTACAAATCTTTACACCTTACAACCTTTAATTTTTTCTTCCAGATTTGACCCATTTTGTTAGATTACACATAATTAGTGAAATCACAGAGAAAAAATATTTTCATTTGTAAATTTGCTGAAACAAATGGACAAAATAATACATTTTAACTGCATGTAAGCAGCAAGAAATACACTTATTTTACAAATATGACAAAAATATCAACAGAAATTCTGTATATTAAGGACTGAAAAACGATAAAAATTTTTTTTGTTAAATTACAGATAATATTCAGTAACATCACAGCGAAAAAAAACATATTTTCACTTGCAAATTTACTGTAAAAATGATTTAAATAGCAAAAATGTGCACAATAAAATCCAAGAGAAAAAGTTAACTTTAGTCAGTCAAAAATTAAGTTTTATATATTATTGTTGTTGTTGTTATTATTATTATTATTATTATTATTTTTATTATTTTTACTATTATTATTATTAGCAGTAGTTTAGTGCTAGTTTTATGTGTTTTTCATAGTTTTTATATATACAAATCCAAGAGAAAAAGTTAACTTTAGTCAGTCAAAAATACAGTTTTATATATTGTTGTTGTTGTTGTTATTATTATTATTATTATTATTATTATTATTATTATTATTATTATTATTATTATTATTATTATTATTATTATTATTATTATTATATTTAATTTTTTTGCCAGTCAAAGCTAGTAAATAAAATGAAAAAACATTTTCACTTACATGGTAAATGCAAAAAAAGAAGAAAAAAGCAGGTCGAAATTATAATTTTATGGTATTCAAATCTACAAAAATATTCTTAATTTACATATATTTTTATTTTAACTTTGGTTTGGCAGACAGTTAGGTCTGCATTGGAAGATTTTAGAGTAGAATATTACTCCAAACCATCCTTTAGGTCTACATTTAAGGTGGAATACTCCTTTACACCAAGATTTTTCGGTCTGCATTGAAGGATTTTAGGTGGAATATTCCTTTGAAAGAACTTTTTAAGTTTATGTTCAAGGATGTTAGGTGGAATATACCATCAGACCAACTTCCAAGGTCTACAGCAGTGAATTTTAGGTGGAATATACCATTAAACTCACCTTTTAGGTCTACATTGGAGGATTTTAGGTGGAATTTTCTTCCAAACCGTCTTTTAGTCTACATGTAAGGATGTTTAGGATGGTATATTCTTCCAAACCAACTTCTCAGGTCTACATTTTAGGTGGAATATTCCTCCATACTAACTTTTTTGGTCTACGTTGAAGGATTTCTTCTAAATCACCCTTTCGGGTCTATATTTGAGGTTTTAGGTGGAATATTCCTTTTAACCAGCCCCTCAGGTCTCTTTGAGGATTTTGGATGGAATACTCAGTTAAACCAACATTTTAGGTGCATGTCCAAGGATTTTTGGTGGAATGTTCCTTTAAGGTGGATGTTTGAGGACCTTGTAGGTGGAATACTTCCTGAAACCAACCTTTTAGGTCAACATTCAAAGATTTAAGGTAGAATATTCCTTTAAACCAACCTAAATTTCATGTTTTGATCATTATCAAGTGAGAAACCTCAATCCAGACTCCTCATAATGACGTTTGAGATTTATGCTGCTGTGATTTGTTTAGTCCAGACTAAATGACAGAAATCTTTGTCAGTTTGCATCAGTTCTATTCAGATATTTGCTGCTAACATGACAGCTGAAGGTCAACATGTCCATGGAGATGAGGTGAACGCATCGTGTTACAAACTGCATTTGACATTTCAGATGTGTTTCTGTCTTTGTGCTTGTTGGGAATGTCGTCTAATTATTCCAGGAAGTGAAAACTGGATGCAGCAGGTTTGGACTATAATTCTTTCTGGAAAAAACCATCTTTGACCTGCTGTCCCTGTTCAGCTGTTTGTTGTGGAAACCTTTGGAAGAACATAACACTTTCCTCCTGCTGATGGTTAACATGCAGTTTACTGCTTTAAACTTTCAGGAATGATGTGTTCATGGGTCTGTCAGTGAATCTAACTGTGATGAGGAATGAGGAACCCGGATTATTACAGTGATGGTTCTACTATGGAACCAGTTTGACATGTTCAGGTGTTCTTTGTGTGAAAACTCAGAGATTTCAGGGATCAGAAGGTGGTTTTCAACTTTCTTTGTTAACTTTCTGCTTCAACTTTAAACTAAATTTCCTTCACTAACCCCGCCCTCTGGACTTCCAGGAAGCTGTGTTCCTATTGGCTGTCCAGGTGGCTGTGTTCCTATTGGCTGTCCAGGTGGCTGCTTGGTATTATCAGGAACACCTGAGCAGCTCAGTGTCTTCCTGCTTTGTTTAGCTGCAGTCAAACATTTCCTCTGCTTCTGTTCACCAGTGAACCGGGTTTGGCTCCATTGCTTTAGTTTGTTCTTTAGGCGTTGGCTTGCAGCTTCTAGCAGTAAAATCATCTTTAATGTGTTTCTTGGTGTGTTTTAGGGCTTTGTACTGGATAGTTGTCTTGGTAAATGAGGTTCTTTAGCCACAGTTAGCACATGGTGCTAATGTGTGCAGTGATTAGTGGATTTGCTGCAGCTGAGTTGTGTCTTTATCTTGGCTGTAGTGAGTCTTCAGAGGTTTTTGGTCAGACACATTCTGTATTCTTGTTTGTGAACCAGCGTTGGTTGTCCAGAAGGTAAGAGTTCCTGTCCTGATTCTCTGTTCTCAGAGGTTCTCTGGTAGGCTGCAGGAGACTTTAGCGTTTGGGTTGTGCTAGTTTGGTTTTTGTATGGTTTCATTTGGACGACTATCTTGAGGCTCCTCCATGTGGTTTAGTGAGGTTTTCTGGAACAGTTCTACAAAGAAACCTGCAGCAGAAGAGACTTTGAGAGTTTTTAGGAAGTTCTGGAGACCAGACTTTAGAGCAGCAGAAACATTTGTCAGCAGTTTGAGCAGGAGAAAGTGAGCTTCAGAGTAGAAATGAGACAGAAACCTTCTTGACCCGTGTGGTGAGGTCCTGTACCAAGAGTTTGAGCAGGTTGTGAAGAGTCTGTAGTTCTTTGGTCTGAAAGCACAAGAAGAGTCGACTCATTAAAGGAGAAAACAGGAGATATTGTTGGTTCTTCTGTCGCTCTGCAGTTTCCTTAGACTGAATATCAAGTTTCTATTTTAAATGATTTCCCATGTGAGCCAAAGAAGACTTCAATAAACTCCCTCCATCCCCTGGACACAACATATTTTATTACCATGTTAAATCTTTAAAAAAAATTTTTTTTTGAGTCTTAATCATAGTTTTAATCAGTTTTTTTTCTCTTTGCTTGTTTAATTTTGTCATCTGTGTGAAAGGTTCTAAACAAATAAAGTTGAATTGATAAACTAAATAATTGACTAACTCATGATTGTTACAACAGAAGTATTTTCATTGTGATTTAAGTGTTTGTTTCATTTTTAAGGTTGGGATTAAAATCTTGAGAGAAAAAGAAAGTTAAATAAATAAACTACATTTAAAAAAAAAAAGCAATTAAATCAAAGGAAAAAAGCATTTAATAAAATAAAACTTTTAAAAAGAAAATTAAACATTAAATACAATCAAATTATAATAAACAGAAAATAATTAGATACTTAAAGAGAAGCTACAAAACATGTAATTATGAAATTAAACAAATGTTTTTAAACAAAAATATTAAACATTAAAGATGAAATATTTGGGATGATTAAACATTTAAAAAATACCATTAAACAAGAAGAATATTAAACATTTAAAAAAATACAAAACATTTAATTAGATTATTAAACCTTTAAAAAGACAAAACATTCAATTAAGAAATTAAATGTTTAATTAGAAAATTACATCTTGAAGACAAGAAAACTTTAAATAGGAATTAAACAGAAAATACAATGAAACATTTAAAAAGAAAATTAAACATTAAAAGGTGGGAAAATATTTAAAAATTAAAACCTTAAAGATTTAATCAAAACAAGAAGAAAAGGGGAAGAAAAGGAAATATTTCAAAGTCGATAAAACATTTGAAAAAACAATTAAACATTAAAAAGACAAAACATTTTGAAATCAAATCAGATATTAGAACAGAATAAAAGGTGAGAAAAGAGCAAAACTAAACATTTAAGAAGACTTTAGAAGATCAAATTAAACAGAGGAGACAATAAAATGATGAAAAAGAGCAAAAACAGATAAAAGTCTTAAAGCGTTTTCTAGTCTGAAATGAAAACATCAAGTTGTTTCTTCAAAAATTTCCTCTTTCTATGTTCTTGATTTGATTGTGGACAGATTTACTAAGAACTCATTTCAGAAAACTGCTTTCCAGATAAAGTCTACTAGTAGTTGAAGGCATCGATCAAACTAATGTTACCTTCTGATCTCCACAAATTTTACTGTTCAGTGAAGACAAAGTTTGTTGAGGATTTCTAAAAAACCCACAGGTGAAGGTCTGAGAAGAACTCAGATGGATGGTCTAAATGTGAAATCAAGACTCATGGTCACAAGTTTTAAGGCTTCTGTTAACCAGAAAGTTCAAACTAACAGAGAAGTACTGAGAAACTTTTAAAATTTCAGTCCTCAGACTGTCTGAAGGTTCAAACTAACAGAGATCTACTGTGGGACTTAGAAAATTTCAGCCCTCAGACTGTGTGAAAGCTCAGGTCCTTAGGACTCGGGAGGTGTGGAGGCTTTGGAAAGTCTTGGAACTGAGGGTTCCACCCTCCAGAACAAAGGCTGAAGTCCAACCTCCTGAGAAAAACGGTCGAGTCAAGACTCAAGTTAAAAAAAACTCGAAAACGACAAAAAATAGATGATAAATGCGCAAAAAAAAGAAGAATTGGTATCTGAGTGAGTAGCTCAGTGGGATAAGAAGAGAGACTACCAAGTGGAAGGTTGCAGGTTCAAGACCTGCCCCTGGCACTTTTCTTTCTTTGTCTTTATCAGGATTTTGATAAAAATTTAAGAAGGGTCTGGTCTTGAACCAGCGACCTGCCACTCCACAGGCAAATCCTTAACTCACTGAGCTACAGATCAGACAACACTAAATACATTCATCGTCCCTTTGGCATCGTAGTTCCTCAAGTGACCACATGGGTGGAGCAAAGGCGGAGTCTGGGTGGAGTCAGGGCGGAGAGTAGGCGGGGAGGTGGGTGGCGGCCTCCCCACTCTACTCCCCCACCTCCCCCCACCACCCACCACACCTTCCCCCGCCCGACGAGTTCTTCGAGTCTCCACGAGTTCTTCGAGTCTCCACGAGTTCTTCGAGTCTCCACGGGTTTTCCCCAGTTTCTTGAGTTTCCACGAGGTCGGAGGCAGAACAAGTTGTCATGAAGAGGTGTTGAAGTCGGCCAGGATGGACTGACTTTTTACAGCGACTAGAAGGAAGACCACTAGAAGAGCAGGTCTTTAACCACCATCCATAAAATCCATGGAGTCGCTCCAGTAACATGAAGGGAGGTCAACTTTTATCAACGTCCATCCAGATGTTCAACTTGATATCTTTACTTGGAGATTGTTAGTACCACAAACCTTTAGTATCACACTTTATTATCATTTATTAGGACTTGAATGGAATCCACCAGCAGATTTAGTTTTTGTTGACAAACTTTATTCTTGTCGTCGTGGGACTGCAGTATTTAAAACTCTTCCTTCTATTTGACCTCATGTTTATTAGTTTTAGTGGAGAAACTTATTTTAATTGTCCATTAGTCTCTTAAAAAACCAAAAAATAAATTGGATTAGTCAAGACCTTTTAATTTCGTACTTTGTCATATTTTAAATATGACAAAAAAATATAAAAATAAAGCGTCTTGATACAATCTGACCTGTAATTGGCGTTATATAAATAAAACTGAATTAAAATTGTATGTATCTTGTAATGTTGGAGTAATTCAGCCATATATGTTGGAAAACACATTTTCTTTGTCCATTAATCTGTTGATTGTTTTCTCCAGTTTTGGTTTATAAAATGTCAAACCCAAATACATTCACATTACTGCCATAAAAACCAAAAAGATTTACATTCATGATGCAGGAATCAGGCAGTTTTTCACTTTTTATCTTAGTTTAGTCAGAAAGATAGTTGATAATGTGTGAATTGTTGCAGCTTGTGAGCCGTAAAAAGTTTTAATCTTTGGGGCTGAGTGTCAGAAAACATTTAGAAACCAACATCAACAAAACACTCAACAAAGATTTGAACATCATTAAAGGGAAATCCAACTTTTGCATGACAATGTCTAATTAAAGGACATTTATTTCCAATGTAAATGTGTGATATTCATCCTCTGGAGCTTTCTCTTCACATCATCTTCCACCTGGACTGGTTTGGTCGGGAGCATGTGCAACAAACATTTGAAAAACTGCACTTTAACATCAATGAATGACACTGAAGTTTAATCTCTACATAAATGAGACTGAGTCTGGATGTGCTGCTCTGTCATTAACTCCTAAGTTTAGGGAAAGTTCAAACTAAAGAGGACAGTTCAGATCAGACTTGAGAATGAGCTTATTTGGAACAAACATCTCAGACTTTCTGAGCTTCAGCACCTCCAGCAAGATATTTTAACAACAAGCAACTCAAGAGATCCAGAAGTTGGAAAGAGTTAGCTTTAGCTGAGCCAAAGAACATGTGGGACGCTAACCTAGCAAACATTTCAGACTTTTCTCTGTGAATTCTGAGAAATAATTTACTATTTAATGACAGAGCTACACATCTGAACTCAGTCTCATTAAAACAGACTCTAATTCAGTGTCATCCAAAAATGTTTGTTGCATGAGCTCCAACAAAACCTGTCCAGGTAGAAGGCCACTTTGACAAACAGGAAGTGGAAGATTCCAAGCAGATTTATAGAAGGGGGAACTGGACTGTACTAAGTGTGGTCCAGCATAGAGGGGTGTTTTGTGGGTTTTTAAGGCTGATAATGATTATGAGTGAGACATTTGGAATAGATATTCATTTGTAGTAAATGAAAGTATTTAAAATCTTGGAGTTAAACTTAGAAGAACACAAACTCTAACAGAAAACTTTGATACGTTTTTGTTTTGTTTACAGATGTGAAGTTAAAGGAGTTCGTGATGATTTTTTTTTCAAAGAAAACCTTTCTGGAGTGTTTTTACGCCGTCCTTTACATTATTTCATCATGTGGCACGTTTTTACAACATGTTGAAAAATGGCATTTTTTTTCGACATAGTATAGTAAGGCGTTTTTTTTGCGCCAAAATTCATGATGATTTTTTTTCAAAGAAAACCTTTCTGGAGTGTTTTTCACGCCCTCCTTTACATTATTTCATCATATGGCACGTTTTTACAACATGTTTGAAAAATGGCATTTTTTTTTCGACATAGTATAGTAAGGCGTTTTTTTTGCGCCAAAATTCATGATGATTTTTTTTCAAAGAAAACCTTTCTGGAGTGTTTTTCACGCCCTCCTTTACATTATTTCATCATATGGCACATTTTTACAACATGTTTGAAAAATGGCATTTTTTTTTCGACATAGTATAGTAAGGCGTTTTTTTTGCGCCAAAATTCATGATGATTTTTTTTTCAAAGAAAACCTTTCTGGAGTGTTTTTCACGGCCTCCTTTACATTATTTCATCATATGGCACATTTTTACAACATGTTTGAAAAATGGCATTTTTTTTCGACATAGTATAGTAAGGCGTTTTTTTTGCGCCAAAATTCATGATGATTTTTTTTTCAAAGAAAACCTTTCTGGAGTGTTTTTCATGCCCTCCTTTACATTATTTCATCATATGGCATGTTTTTACAACATGTTTGAAAAATGGCATTTTTTTTCGACATAGTATAGTAAGGCGTTTTTTTTGCGCCAAAATTCATGATGATTTTTTTTTCAAAGAAAACCTTTCTGGAGTGTTTTTCACGGCCTCCTTTACATTATTTCATCATATGGCACGTTTTTACAACATGTTTGAAAAATGGCATTTTTTTTTCGACATAGTATAGTAAGGCATTTTTTTTGCGCCAAAATTCATGATGATTTTTTTTTCAAAGAAAACCTTTCTGGAGTGTTTTTCACGGCCTCCTTTACATTATTTCATCATATGGCACGTTTTTACAACATGTTTGAAAAATGGCATTTTTTTTCGACATAGTATAGTAAGGCGTTTTTTTTGCGCCAAAATTCATGATGATTTTTTTTTCAAAGAAAACCTTTCTGGGGTCTTTTTCACGGCCTCCTTTACATTATTTCATCATATGGCACATTTTTACAACATGTTTGAAAAATGGCATTTTTTTTCGACATAGTATAGTAAGGCGTTTTTTTTGCGCCAAAATTCATGATGATTTTTTTTTCAAAGAAAACCTTTCTGGAGTGTTTTTCACGGCCTCCTTTACATTATTTCATCATATGGCACGTTTTTACAACATGTTTGAAAAATGGCATTTTTTTTCGACATAGTATAGTAAGGCGTTTTTTTTGCGCCAAAATTCATGATGATTTTTTTTTCAAAGAAAACCTTTCTGGAGTGTTTTTCACGGCCTCCTTTACATTATTTCATCATATGGCACGTTTTTACAACATGTTTGAAAAATGGCATTTTTTTTCGACATAGTATAGTAAGGCGTTTTTTTTGCGCCAAAATTCATGATGATTTTTTTTTCAAAGAAAACCTTTCTGGAGTGTTTTTCACGGCCTCCTTTACATTATTTCATCATATGGCACATTTTTACAACATGTTTGAAAAATGGCATTTTTTTTCGACATAGTATAGTAAGGCGTTTTTTTTGCGCCAAAATTCATGATGATTTTTTTTTCAAAGAAAACCTTTCTGGAGTGTTTTTCACGGCCTCCTTTACATTATTTCAGCATATGGCATGTTTTTACAACATGTTTGAAAAATGGCATTTTTTTTCGACATAGTATAGTAAGGCATTTTTTTCGCGCCAAAATTCAAGATGATTTTTTTTTCAAAGAAAACCTTTCTGGGGTGTTTTTCACGGCCTCCTTTACATTATTTCATCATATGGCACATTTTTACAACATGTTTGAAAAATCGCATTTTTTTTCGACATAGTATAGTAAGGCGTTTTTTTTGCGCCAAAATTCATGATGATTTTTTTTTCAAAGAAAACCTTTCTGGGGTCTTTTTCACGGCCTCCTTTACATTATTTCATCATATGGCACGTTTTTACAACATGTTTGAAAAATGGCATTTTTTTTCGACATAGTATAGTAAGGCGTTTTTTTTGCGCCAAAATTCATGATGATTTTTTTTTCAAAGAAAACCTTTCTGGAGTGTTTTTCACGGCCTCCTTTACATTATTTCATCATATGGCACATTTTTACAACATGTTTGAAAAATCGCATTTTTTTTCGACATAGTATAGTAAGGCGTTTTTTTTGCGCCAAAATTCATGATGATTTTTTTTTCAAAGAAAACCTTTCTGGGGTGTTTTTCACGGCCTCCTTTACATTATTTCATCATATGGCACATTTTTACAACATGTTTGAAAAATGGCATTTTTTTTTCGACATAGTATAGTAAGGCGTTTTTTTTGCGCCAAAATTCATGATGATTTTTTTTTCAAAGAAAACCTTTCTGGAGTGTTTTTCACGGCCTCCTTTACATTATTTCATCATATGGCATGTTTTTACAACATGTTTGAAAAATGGCATTTTTTTTCGACATAGTATAGTAAGGCGTTTTTTTTGCGCCAAAATTCATGATGATTTTTTTTTCAAAGAAAACCTTTCTGGAGTGTTTTTCACGGCCTCCTTTACATTATTTCATCATATGGCACATTTTTACAACATGTTTGAAAAATCGCATTTTTTTTCGACATAGTATAGTAAGGCGTTTTTTTTGCGCCAAAATTCATGATGATTTTTTTTTCAAAGAAAACCTTTCTGGGTGTTTTTCACGGCCTCCTTTACATTATTTCATCATATGGCACATTTTTACAACATGTTTGAAAAATGGCATTTTTTTTCGACATAGTATAGTAAGGCGTTTTTTTTGCGCCAAAATTCATGATGATTTTTTTTTCAAAGAAAACCTTTCTGGAGTGTTTTTCACGGCCTCCTTTACATTATTTCATCATATGGCACGTTTTTACAACATGTTTGAAAAATGGCATTTTTTTTCGACATAGTATAGTAAGGCGTTTTTTTTGCGCCAAAATTCATGATGATTTTTTTTTCAAAGAAAACCTTTCTGGAGTGTTTTTCACGGCCTCCTTTACATTATTTCATCATATGGCATGTTTTTACAACATGTTTGAAAAATGGCATTTTTTTTCGACATAGTATAGTAAGGCGTTTTTTTTGCGCCAAAATTCATGATGATTTTTTTTTCAAAGAAAACCTTTCTGGAGTGTTTTTCACGGCCTCCTTTACATTATTTCATCATATGGCACGTTTTTACAACATGTTTGAAAAATCGCATTTTTTTTCGACATAGTATAGTAAGGCGTTTTTTTTGCGCCAAAATTCATGATGATTTTTTTTTCAAAGAAAACCTTTCTGGGGTGTTTTTCACGGCCTCCTTTACATTATTTCATCATGTGGCACGTTTTTACAACATGTTTGAAAAATGGCATTTTTTTCGACATAGTATAGTAAGGCGTTTTTTTTGCGCCAAAATTCATGATGATTTTTTTTTCAAAGAAAACCTTTCTGGAGTGTTTTTCACGCCGTCCTTTACATTATTTCATCATATGGCACGTTTTTACAACATGTTTGAAAAATGGCATTTTTTTTCGACATAGTATAGTAAGGCGTTTTTTTTGCGCCAAAATTCATGATGATTTTTTTTTCAAAGAAAACCTTTCTGGAGTGTTTTTCACGGCCTCCTTTACATTATTTCATCATATGGCACGTTTTTACAACATGTTTGAAAAATGGCATTTTTTTTCGACATAGTATAGTAAGGCGTTTTTTTTGCGCCAAAATTCATGATGATTTTTTTTTCAAAGAAAACCTTTCTGGAGTGTTTTTCACGGCCTCCTTTACATTATTTCATCATATGGCATGTTTTTACAACATGTTTGAAAAATGGCATTTTTTTTCGACATAGTATAGTAAGGCGTTTTTTTTGCGCCAAAATTCATGATGATTTTTTTTTCAAAGAAAACCTTTCTGGAGTGTTTTTCACGGCCTCCTTTACATTATTTCATCATATGGCACGTTTTTACAACATGTTTGAAAAATGGCATTTTTTTTCGACATAGTATAGTAAGGCGTTTTTTTTGCGCCAAAATTCATGATGATTTTTTTTTCAAAGAAAACCTTTCTGGAGTGTTTTTCACGGCCTCCTTTACATTATTTCATCATATGGCACGTTTTTACAACATGTTTGAAAAATCGCATTTTTTTCGACATAGTATAGTAAGGCGTTTTTTTTGCGCCAAAATTCATGATGATTTTTTTTTCAAAGAAAACCTTTCTGGAGTGTTTTTCACGGCCTCCTTTACATTATTTCATCATATGGCACGTTTTTACAACATGTTTGAAAAATGGCATTTTTTTTCGACATAGTATAGTAAGGCGTTTTTTTTGCGCCAAAATTCATGATGATTTTTTTTTCAAAGAAAACCTTTCTGGAGTGTTTTTCACGGCCTCCTTTACATTATTTCATCATATGGCACATTTTTACAACATGTTTGAAAAATGGCATTTTTTTTCGACATAGTATAGTAAGGCGTTTTTTTTGCGCCAAAATTCATGATGATTTTTTTTTCAAAGAAAACCTTTCTGGAGTGTTTTTCACGGCCTCCTTTACATTATTTCATCATATGGCACGTTTTTACAACATGTTTGAAAAATGGCATTTTTTTTTCGACATAGTATAGTAAGGCGTTTTTTTTGCGCCAAAATTCATGATGATTTTTTTTTCAAAGAAAACCTTTCTGGAGTGTTTTTCACGGCCTCCTTTACATTATTTCATCATATGGCATGTTTTTACAACATGTTTGAAAAATGGCATTTTTTTTCGACATAGTATAGTAAGGCGTTTTTTTTGCGCCAAAATTCATGATGATTTTTTTTTCAAAGAAAACCTTTCTGGAGTGTTTTTCACGGCCTCCTTTACATTATTTCATCATATGGCACATTTTTACAACATGTTTGAAAAATCGCATTTTTTTTCGACATAGTATAGTAAGGCGTTTTTTTTGCGCCAAAATTCATGATGATTTTTTTTTCAAAGAAAACCTTTCTGGAGTGTTTTTCACGGCCTCCTTTACATTATTTCATCATATGGCACGTTTTTACAACATGTTTGAAAAATGGCATTTTTTTTCGACATAGTATAGTAAGGCGTTTTTTTTGCGCCAAAATTCATGATGATTTTTTTTTCAAAGAAAACCTTTCTGGAGTGTTTTTCACGGCCTCCTTTACATTATTTCATCATATGGCACGTTTTTACAACATGTTTGAAAAATGGCATTTTTTTTCGACATAGTATAGTAAGGCGTTTTTTTTGCGCCAAAATTCATGATGATTTTTTTTTCAAAGAAAACCTTTCTGGAGTGTTTTTCACGGCCTCCTTTACATTATTTCATCATATGGCACGTTTTTACAACATGTTTGAAAAATCGCATTTTTTTTCGACATAGTATAGTAAGGCGTTTTTTTTGCGCCAAAATTCATGATGATTTTTTTTTCAAAGAAAACCTTTCTGGAGTGTTTTTCACGGCCTCCTTTACATTATTTCATCATATGGCACGTTTTTACAACATGTTTGAAAAATGGCATTTTTTTTCGACATAGTATAGTAAGGCGTTTTTTTTGCGCCAAAATTCATGATGATTTTTTTTTCAAAGAAAACCTTTCTGGAGTGTTTTTCACGCCCTCCTTTACATTATTTCATCATATGGCACGTTTTTACAACATGTTTGAAAAATGGCATTTTTTTTCGACATAGTATAGTAAGGCGTTTTTTTTGCGCCAAAATTCATGATGATTTTTTTTTCAAAGAAAACCTTTCTGGAGTGTTTTTCACGGCCTCCTTTACATTATTTCATCATATGGCACGTTTTTACAACATGTTTGAAAAATGGCATTTTTTTTCGACATAGTATAGTAAGGCGTTTTTTTTGCGCCAAAATTCATGATGATTTTTTTTTCAAAGAAAACCTTTCTGGAGTGTTTTTCACGGCCTCCTTTACATTATTTCATCATATGGCACGTTTTTACAACATGTTTGAAAAATGGCATTTTTTTTCGACATAGTATAGTAAGGCGTTTTTTTTGCGCCAAAATTCATGATGATTTTTTTTTCAAAGAAAACCTTTCTGGAGTGTTTTTCACGGCCTCCTTTACATTATTTCATCATATGGCATGTTTTTACAACATGTTTGAAAAATGGCATTTTTTTTCGACATAGTATAGTAAGGCGTTTTTTTTGCGCCAAAATTCATGATGATTTTTTTTTCAAAGAAAACCTTTCTGGAGTGTTTTTCACGGCCTCCTTTACATTATTTCATCATATGGCACATTTTTACAACATGTTTGAAAAATCGCATTTTTTTTCGACATAGTATAGTAAGGCGTTTTTTTTGCGCCAAAATTCATGATGATTTTTTTTTCAAAGAAAACCTTTCTGGAGTGTTTTTCACGGCCTCCTTTACATTATTTCATCATATGGCACGTTTTTACAACATGTTTGAAAAATGGCATTTTTTTTCGACATAGTATAGTAAGGCGTTTTTTTTGCGCCAAAATTCATGATGATTTTTTTTTTCAAAGAAAACCTTTCTGGAGTGTTTTTCACGGCCTCCTTTACATTATTTCATCATATGGCACGTTTTTACAACATGTTTGAAAAATGGCATTTTTTTTCGACATAGTATAGTAAGGCGTTTTTTTTGCGCCAAAATTCATGATGATTTTTTTTTCAAAGAAAACCTTTCTGGAGTGTTTTTCACGGCCTCCTTTACATTATTTCATCATATGGCACGTTTTTACAACATGTTTGAAAAATCGCATTTTTTTTCGACATAGTATAGTAAGGCGTTTTTTTTGCGCCAAAATTCATGATGATTTTTTTTTCAAAGAAAACCTTTCTGGAGTGTTTTTCTCGGCCTCCTTTACATTATTTCATCATATGGCACGTTTTTACAACATGTTTGAAAAATGGCATTTTTTTTCGACATAGTATAGTAAGGCGTTTTTTTTGCGCCAAAATTCATGATGATTTTTTTTTCAAAGAAAACCTTTCTGGAGTGTTTTTCACGCCTCCTTTACATTATTTCATCATATGGCACGTTTTTACAACATGTTTGAAAAATGGCATTTTTTTTCGACATAGTATAGTAAGGCGTTTTTTTTGCGCCAAAATTCATGATGATTTTTTTTTCAAAGAAAACCTTTCTGGGGTGTTTTTCACGGCCTCCTTTACATTATTTCATCATATGGCACGTTTTTACAACATGTTTGAAAAATGGCATTTTTTTTCGACATAGTATAGTAAGGCGTTTTTTTTGCGCCAAAATTCATGATGATTTTTTTTTCAAAGAAAACCTTTCTGGAGTGTTTTTCACGGCCTCCTTTACATTATTTCATCATATGGCATGTTTTTACAACATGTTTGAAAAATGGCATTTTTTTTCGACATAGTATAGTAAGGCATTTTTTTTGCGCCAAAATTCATGATGATTTTTTTTTCAAAGAAAACCTTTCTGGAGTGTTTTTCACGGCCTCCTTTACATTATTTCATCATATGGCACATTTTTACAACATGTTTGAAAAATGGCATTTTTTTTTCGACATAGTATAGTAAGGCGTTTTTTTTGCGCCAAAATTCATGATGATTTTTTTTTCAAAGAAAACCTTTCTGGAGTGTTTTTCACGGCCTCCTTTACATTATTTCATCATATGGCACGTTTTTACAACATGTTTGAAAAATGGCATTTTTTTTCGACATAGTATAGTAAGGCGTTTTTTTTGCGCCAAAATTCATGATGATTTTTTTTTCAAAGAAAACCTTTCTGGAGTGTTTTTCACGGCCTCCTTTACATTATTTCATCATATGGCATGTTTTTACAACATGTTTGAAAAATGGCATTTTTTTTCGACATAGTATAGTAAGGCGTTTTTTTTGCGCCAAAATTCATGATGATTTTTTTTTCAAAGAAAACCTTTCTGGGGTGTTTTTCACGGCCTCCTTTACATTATTTCATCATATGGCACGTTTTTACAACATGTTTGAAAAATGGCATTTTTTTTCGACATAGTATAGTAAGGCGTTTTTTTTGCGCCAAAATTCATGATGATTTTTTTTTCAAAGAAAACCTTTCTGGGGTGTTTTTCACGGCCTCCTTTACATTATTTCATCATATGGCACATTTTTACAACATGTTTGAAAAATGGCATTTTTTTTCGACATAGTATAGTAAGGCGTTTTTTTTGCGCCAAAATTCATGATGATTTTTTTTTCAAAGAAAACCTTTCTGGAGTGTTTTTCACGGCCTCCTTTACATTATTTCATCATATGGCACGTTTTTACAACATGTTTGAAAAATGGCATTTTTTTTCGACATAGTATAGTAAGGCGTTTTTTTTGCGCCAAAATTCATGATGATTTTTTTTTCAAAGAAAACCTTTCTGGGTGTTTTTCACGGCCTCCTTTACATTATTTCATCATATGGCACATTTTTACAACATGTTTGAAAAATGGCATTTTTTTTCGACATAGTATAGTAAGGCGTTTTTTTTGCGCCAAAATTCATGATGATTTTTTTTCAAAGAAAACCTTTCTGGAGTGTTTTTCACGGCCTCCTTTACATTATTTCATCATATGGCATGTTTTTACAACATGTTTGAAAAATGGCATTTTTTTTCGACATAGTATAGTAAGGCGTTTTTTTTGCGCCAAAATTCATGATGATTTTTTTTTCAAAGAAAACCTTTCTGGAGTGTTTTTCACGGCCTCCTTTACATTATTTCATCATATGGCACGTTTTTACAACATGTTTGAAAAATGGCATTTTTTTTCGACATAGTATAGTAAGGCGTTTTTTTTCGCGCCAAAATTCATGATGATTTTTTTTTCAAAGAAAACCTTTCTGGGGTCTTTTTCACGGCCTCCTTTACATTATTTCATCATATGGCACATTTTTACAACATGTTTGAAAAATGGCACTTTTTTTTCGACATAGTATAGTAAGGCGTTTTTTTTGCGCCAAAATTCATGATGATTTTTTTTTTCAAACAAAACCTTTCTGGGGTGTTTTTCTCGGCCTCCTTTACATTATTTCATCATGTGGCACGTTTTTACAACATGTTTGAAAAATGGCATTTTTTTCGACATAGTATAGTAAGGCGTTTTTTTTGCGCCAAAATTCATGATGATTTTTTTTCAAAGAAAACCTTTCTGGAGTGTTTTTCACGGCCTCCTTTACATTATTTCATCATATGGCATGTTTTTACAACATGTTTGAAAAATGGCATTTTTTTTCGACATATAGTAAGGCGTTTTTTTTGCGCCAAAATTCATGATGATTTTTTTTTTCAAAGAAAACCTTTCTGGAGTGTTTTTCACGGCCTCCTTTACATTATTTCATCATATGGCACGTTTTTACAACATGTTTGAAAAATGGCATTTTTTTTCGACATAGTATAGTAAGGCGTTTTTTTTGCGCCAAAATTCATGATGATTTTTTTTTCAAAGAAAACCTTTCTGGAGTGTTTTTCACGGCCTCCTTTACATTATTTCATCATATGGCACATTTTTACAACATGTTTGAAAAATCGCATTTTTTTTCGACATAGTATAGTAAGGCGTTTTTTTTGCGCCAAAATTCATGATGATTTTTTTTTCAAAGAAAACCTTTCTGGAGTGTTTTTCACGGCCTCCTTTACATTATTTCATCATATGGCACATTTTTACAACATGTTTGAAAAATGGCATTTTTTTTTCGACATAGTATAGTAAGGCGTTTTTTTTGCGCCAAAATTCATGATGATTTTTTTTTCAAAGAAAACCTTTCTGGGGTCTTTTTCACGGCCTCCTTTACATTATTTCAGCATATGGCACATTTTTACAACATGTTTGAAAAATGGCATTTTTTTTCGACATAGTATAGTAAGGCGTTTTTTTTGCGCCAAAATTCATGATGATTTTTTTTTCAAAGTAAACCTTTCTAGAGTGTTTTTCACGCCGTCCTTTACATTATTTCATCATATAGCACGTTTATACATGCTGAAAAATCGCATTTTTTTTCCAACATCGTATACTATGGCGTTTTTTTGCGCCAAAATTAATGTATGTCTCTTTCCTTTGACTTGTTATTTGTACAATATACGATGTATATGATGCCGTTTTTTTCATCCCAAAGGCTATACTATGATGTTTTCTAAGAGACATACCATGCTACTCTGGTTGTTCTGGCTCTGGGCTGCTGCACTCCTCCTCTGTTGTTTTCTGGATTGTACTCAGCTGCATGCCTTCGTCCACCCGGCCTCCGTTGACTCGTCCCGCCTGCCGTCTCTGGAGCTGAAGCTGGATTGGAACAGACCAAAGTACAGTCCAATCACGATGCCAGCTGCCTCTCAAAAGGCTCCTTCATCTGGCAGGTGGCTGCACTTCTTCTGAGGGGAAGCTGAGCTGGCCCAGCAGAACTTTAGAGATGTGTTCCAGTGGTTGGTGGATGTGTGGGGAGATAGAGAGGGACCTTTGAGTTGTTCACAAAGGAAAACAGGGAACCCATTGGTAGTTTTAGTTTAGGGTGCTACTGCGGTGTGTTTTTGGGTTTTAAGAGGTGAACAGGAAGAGTTTTTTTCGTATTGATTATCTTTTACTTTGTTCGTGGTTGGAATGCCCATCAATGTCAACATGAAATTCACTTTTAGTTCTGTTTATTTATTTTTATTTTACTAACACCCATTTGCTTTTAACCCCCTCACATGTTGTGTTGTTGTAAACTTACTCTTTCAAATAAATTCTCATCTAACCCTCTGGAAACCAGCGTTTGGACTGTTTTTGTGTTGCTCTTCACCTACTGACAGCTGTGGACTAAAGGCTATAATGTGACGTTTTTAGAGCGACATGCTGTACTATGACTTTTTTTTTACACATTTTGGATGACATACTAAGTTATGATATTTTTGGTCAAATTTTGGGGAGCATACTAAACTATGACTTTTTTTCATGACATTTTGGACGACATACGAAACTATGACATTTTTGTGACATTTTGGACGACATATTATACTATGTCAAAAAAAATGCCATTTTTCAAACATGTTGTAAAAATGTGCCATATGATGAAATGATGTAAAGGAGGCCGTGAAAAACACCCCAGAAAGGTTTTCTTTGAAAAAAAAATCATCATGAATTTTGGCGCAAAAAAAACGCCTTACTATACTATGTCGAAAAAAAATGCGATTTTTCAAACATGTTGTAAAAACGTGCCATATGATGAAATAATGTAAAGGAGGCCGTGAAAAAGACCCCAGAAAGGTTTTCTTTGAAAAAAAAATCATCATGAATTTTGGCGCAAAAAAAAACGCCTTACTATACTATGTCGAAAAAAAATGCGATTTTCAAACATGTTGTAAAAACGTGCCATATGATGAAATAATGTAAAGGAGGCCGTGAAAAAGACCCCAGAAAGGTTTTCTTTGAAAAAAAAATCATCATGAATTTTGGCGCAAAAAAAATGCCTTACTATACTATGTCGAAAAAAAATGCCATTTTTCAAACATGTTGTAAAAACATGCCATATGCTGAAATGATGTAAAGGAGGCCGTGAAAAACACCCCAGAAAGGTTTTCTTTGAAAAAAAAATCATCATGAATTTTGGCGCAAAAAAAACGCCTTACTATACTATGTCGAAAAAAAATGCCATTTTTCAAACATGTTGTAAAAACGTGCCATATGATGAAATAATGTAAAGGAGGCCGTGAAAAAGACCCCAGAAAGGTTTTCTTTGAAAAAAAAATCATCATGAATTTTGGCGCAAAAAAACGCCTTACTATACTATGTCGAAAAAAAATGCCATTTTTCAAACATGTTGTAAAAACGTGCCATATGATGAAATAATGTAAAGGAGGCCGTGAAAAACACTCCAGAAAGGTTTTCTTTGAAAAAAAAATCATCATGAATTTTGGCGCAAAAAAAACGCCTTACTATACTATGTCGAAAAAAAATGCCATTTTTCAAACATGTTGTAAAAACGTGCCATATGATGAAATAATGTAAAGGAGGCCGTGAAAAAGACCCCAGAAAGGTTTTCTTTGAAAAAAAAATCATCATGAATTTTGGCGCAAAAAAAACGCCTTACTATACTATGTCGAAAAAAAATGCGATTTTTCAAACATGTTGTAAAAACGTGCCATATGATGAAATAATGTAAAGGAGGCCGTGAAAAACACTCCAGAAAGGTTTTCTTTGAAAAAAAAATCATCATGAATTTTGGCGCAAAAAAAACGCCTTACTATACTATGTCGAAAAAAAATGCGATTTTTCAAACATGTTGTAAAAACGTGCCATATGATGAAATAATGTAAAGGAGGCCGTGAAAAACACTCCAGAAAGGTTTTCTTTGAAAAAAAAATCATCATGAATTTTGGCGCAAAAAAAACGCCTTACTATACTATGTCGAAAAAAAATGCGATTTTTCAAACATGTTGTAAAAACGTGCCATATGATGAAATAGTGTAAAGGAGGCCGTGAAAAACACTCCAGAAAGGTTTTCTTTGAAAAAAAAATCATCATGAATTTTGGCGCAAAAAAAACGCCTTACTATACTATGTCGAAAAAAAATGCCATTTTTCAAACATGTTGTAAAAACATGCCATATGCTGAAATGATGTAAAGGAGGCCGTGAAAAACACCCCAGAAAGGTTTTCTTTGAAAAAAAAATCATCATGAATTTTGGCGCAAAAAAAACGCCTTACTATACTATGTCGAAAAAAAATGCCATTTTTCAAACATGTTGTAAAAACGTGCCATATGATGAAATAATGTAAAGGAGGCTGTGAAAAAGACCCCAGAAAGGTTTTCTTTGTAAAAAAAATCATCATGAATTTTGGCGCAAAAAAAACGCCTTACTATACTATGTCGAAAAAAAATGCCATTTTTCAAACATGTTGTAAAAACGTGCCATATGATGAAATAGTGTAAAGGAGGCCGTGAAAAACACTCCAGAAAGGTTTTCTTTGAAAAAAAAATCATCATGAATTTTGGCGCAAAAAAAACGCCTTACTATACTATGTCGAAAAAAATGCGATTTTTCAAACATGTTGTAAAAACATGCCATATGATGAAATAATGTAAAGGAGGGTGTGAAAAACACTCCAGAAAGGTTTTCTTTGAAAAAAAAATCATCATGAATTTTGGCGCAAAAAAAACGCCTTACTATACTATGTCGAAAAAAAATGCGATTTTTCAAACATGTTGTAAAAATGTGCCATATGATGAAATAATGTAAAGGAGGCCGTGAAAAAGACCCCAGAAAGGTTTTCTTTGAAAAAAAAATCATCATGAATTTTGGCGCAAAAAAAACGCCTTACTATACTATGTCGAAAAAAAATGCGATTTTTCAAACATGTTGTAAAAACGTGCCATATGATGAAATAATGTAAAGGAGGCCGTGAAAAACACTCCAGAAAGGTTTTCTTTGAAAAAAAAATCATCATGAATTTTGGCGCAAAAAAAACGCCTTACTATACTATGTCGAAAAAAAATGCCATTTTTCAAACATGTTGTAAAAACGTGCCATATGATGAAATAATGTAAAGGAGGCCGTGAAAAACACTCCAGAAAGGTTTTCTTTGAAAAAAAAATCATCATGAATTTTGGCGCAAAAAAAACGCCTTACTATACTATGTCGAAAAAAAATGCGATTTTTCAAACATGTTGTAAAAACGTGCCATATGATGAAATAATGTAAAGGAGGCCGTGAAAAACACCCCAGAAAGGTTTTCTTTGAAAAAAAAATCATCATGAATTTTGGCGCAAAAAAAACGCCTTACTATACTATGTCGAAAAAAAATGCCATTTTTCAAACATGTTGTAAAAACGTGCCATATGATGAAATAGTGTAAAGGAGGCCGTGAAAAACACTCCAGAAAGGTTTTCTTTGAAAAAAAAATCATCATGAATTTTGGCGCAAAAAAAACGCCTTACTATACTATGTCGAAAAAAAATGCCATTTTTCAAACATGTTGTAAAAACGTGCCATATGATGAAATAATGTAAAGGAGGCCGTGAAAAAGACCCCAGAAAGGTTTTCTTTGAAAAAAAAATCATCATGAATTTTGGCGCAAAAAAAACGCCTTACTATACTATGTCGAAAAAAAATGCCATTTTTCAAACATGTTGTAAAAACGTGCCATATGATGAAATAATGTAAAGGAGGCCGTGAAAAACACTCCAGAAAGGTTTTCTTTGAAAAAAAAATCATCATGAATTTTGGCGCAAAAAAAACGCCTTACTATACTATGTCGAAAAAAAATGCCATTTTTCAAACATGTTGTAAAAACGTGCCATATGATGAAATAATGTAAAGGAGGCCGTGAAAAACACCCCAGAAAGGTTTTCTTTGAAAAAAAAATCATCATGAATTTTGGCGCAAAAAAAACGCCTTACTATACTATGTCGAAAAAAAATGCGATTTTTCAAACATGTTGTAAAAACGTGCCATATGATGAAATAATGTAAAGGAGGCCGTGAAAAACACCCCAGAAAGGTTTTCTTTGAAAAAAAAATCATCATGAATTTTGGCGCAAAAAAAACGCCTTACTATACTATGTCGAAAAAAAATGCCATTTTTCAAACATGTTGTAAAAACGTGCCATATGATGAAATAATGTAAAGGAGGCCGTGAAAAACACTCCAGAAAGGTTTTCTTTGAAAAAAAAATCATCATGAATTTTGGCGCAAAAAAAACGCCTTACTATACTATGTCGAAAAAAAATGCCATTTTTCAAACATGTTGTAAAAACATGCCATATGCTGAAATGATGTAAAGGAGGCCGTGAAAAACACCCCAGAAAGGTTTTCTTTGAAAAAAAAATCATCATGAATTTTGGCGCAAAAAAAACGCCTTACTATACTATGTCGAAAAAAAATGCCATTTTTCAAACATGTTGTAAAAACGTGCCATATGATGAAATAATGTAAAGGAGGCCGTGAAAAACACTCCAGAAAGGTTTTCTTTGAAAAAAAAATCATCATGAATTTTGGCGCAAAAAAAACGCCTTACTATACTATGTCGAAAAAAAATGCCATTTTTCAAACATGTTGTAAAAACGTGCCATATGATGAAATAGTGTAAAGGAGGCCGTGAAAAACACTCCAGAAAGGTTTTCTTTGAAAAAAAAATCATCATGAATTTTGGCGCAAAAAAAACGCCTTACTATACTATGTCGAAAAAAAATGCGATTTTTCAAACATGTTGTAAAAACGTGCCATATGATGAAATAATGTAAAGGAGGCCGTGAAAAACACTCCAGAAAGGTTTTCTTTGAAAAAAAAATCATCATGAATTTTGGCGCAAAAAAAACGCCTTACTATACTATGTCGAAAAAAAATGCCATTTTTCAAACATGTTGTAAAAACGTGCCATATGATGAAATAATGTAAAGGAGGCCGTGAAAAACACCCCAGAAAGGTTTTCTTTGAAAAAAAAATCATCATGAATTTTGGCGCAAAAAAAACGCCTTACTATACTATGTCGAAAAAAAATGCCATTTTTCAAACATGTTGTAAAAACGTGCCATATGATGAAATAATGTAAAGGAGGCCGTGAAAAACACTCCAGAAAGGTTTTCTTTGAAAAAAAAATCATCATGAATTTTGGCGCAAAAAAAACGCCTTACTATACTATGTCGAAAAAAAATGCCATTTTTCAAACATGTTGTAAAAACGTGCCATATGATGAAATAGTGTAAAGGAGGCCGTGAAAAACACTCCAGAAAGGTTTTCTTTGAAAAAAAAATCATCATGAATTTTGGCGCAAAAAAAACGCCTTACTATACTATGTCGAAAAAAAATGCGATTTTTCAAACATGTTGTAAAAACGTGCCATATGATGAAATAATGTAAAGGAGGCCGTGAAAAACACTCCAGAAAGGTTTTCTTTGAAAAAAAAATCATCATGAATTTTGGCGCAAAAAAAACGCCTTACTATACTATGTCGAAAAAAAATGCGATTTTTCAAACATGTTGTAAAAACGTGCCATATGATGAAATAATGTAAAGGAGGCCGTGAAAAACACTCCAGAAAGGTTTTCTTTGAAAAAAAAATCATCATGAATTTTGGCGCAAAAAAAACGCCTTACTATACTATGTCGAAAAAAAATGCGATTTTTCAAACATGTTGTAAAAACGTGCCATATGATGAAATAATGTAAAGGAGGCCGTGAAAAACACCCCAGAAAGGTTTTCTTTGAAAAAAAAATCATCATGAATTTTGGCGCAAAAAAAACGCCTTACTATACTATGTCGAAAAAAAATGCGATTTTTCAAACATGTTGTAAAAACGTGCCATATGATGAAATAATGTAAAGGAGGCCGTGAAAAACACTCCAGAAAGGTTTTCTTTGAAAAAAAAATCATCATGAATTTTGGCGCAAAAAAAACGCCTTACTATACTATGTCGAAAAAAAATGCCATTTTTCAAACATGTTGTAAAAACGTGCCATATGATGAAATAATGTAAAGGAGGCCGTGAAAAACACCCAGAAAGGTTTTCTTTGAAAAAAAAATCATCATGAATTTTGGCGCAAAAAAAACGCCTTACTATACTATGTCGAAAAAAAATGCGATTTTTCAAACATGTTGTAAAAACGTGCCATATGATGAAATAATGTAAAGGAGGCCGTGAAAAAGACCCCAGAAAGGTTTTCTTTGAAAAAAAAATCATCATGAATTTTGGCGCAAAAAAAACGCCTTACTATACTATGTCGAAAAAAAATGCCATTTTTCAAACATGTTGTAAAAACATGCCATATGCTGAAATGATGTAAAGGAGGCCGTGAAAAACACCCCAGAAAGGTTTTCTTTGAAAAAAAAATCATCATGAATTTTGGCGCAAAAAAAACGCCTTACTATACTATGTCGAAAAAAAATGCCATTTTTCAAACATGTTGTAAAAACGTGCCATATGATGAAATAATGTAAAGGAGGCTGTGAAAAAGACCCAGGAAAGGTTTTCTTTGTAAAAAAAATCATCATGAATTTTGGCGCAAAAAAAACGCCTTACTATACTATGTCGAAAAAAAAATGCGATTTTTCAAACATGTTGTAAAAACGTGCCATATGATGAAATAATGTAAAGGAGGCCGTGAAAAACACTCCAGAAAGGTTTTCTTTGAAAAAAAAATCATCATGAATTTTGGCGCAAAAAAAACGCCTTACTATACTATGTCGAAAAAAAATGCCATTTTTCAAACATGTTGTAAAAACGTGCCATATGATGAAATAATGTAAAGGAGGCCGTGAAAAACACCCCAGAAAGGTTTTCTTTGAAAAAAAAATCATCATGAATTTTGGCGCAAAAAAAACGCCTTACTATACTATGTCGAAAAAAAATGCGATTTTTCAAACATGTTGTAAAAACGTGCCATATGATGAAATAATGTAAAGGAGGCCGTGAAAAACACCCCAGAAAGGTTTTCTTTGAAAAAAAAATCATCATGAATTTTGGCGCAAAAAAAACGCCTTACTATACTATGTCGAAAAAAAATGCCATTTTTCAAACATGTTGTAAAAACGTGCCATATGATGAAATAATGTAAAGGAGGCCGTGAAAAACACTCCAGAAAGGTTTTCTTTGAAAAAAAAATCATCATGAATTTTGGCGCAAAAAAAACGCCTTACTATACTATGTCGAAAAAAAATGCCATTTTTCAAACATGTTGTAAAAACGTGCCATATGATGAAATAATGTAAAGGAGGCCGTGAAAAACACTCCAGAAAGGTTTTCTTTGAAAAAAAAATCATCATGAATTTTGGCGCAAAAAAAACGCCTTACTATACTATGTCGAAAAAAAATGCCATTTTTCAAACATGTTGTAAAAACGTGCCATATGATGAAATAGTGTAAAGGAGGCCGTGAAAAACACTCCAGAAAGGTTTTCTTTGAAAAAAAAATCATCATGAATTTTGGCGCAAAAAAAACGCCTTACTATACTATGTCGAAAAAAAATGCGATTTTTCAAACATGTTGTAAAAACATGCCATATGATGAAATAATGTAAAGGAGGGTGTGAAAAACACTCCAGAAAGGTTTTCTTTGAAAAAAAAATCATCATGAATTTTGGCGCAAAAAAAACGCCTTACTATACTATGTCGAAAAAAAATGCGATTTTTCAAACATGTTGTAAAAACGTGCCATATGATGAAATAATGTAAAGGAGGCCGTGAAAAAGACCCCAGAAAGGTTTTCTTTGAAAAAAAAATCATCATGAATTTTGGCGCAAAAAAAACGCCTTACTATACTATGTCGAAAAAAAATGCGATTTTTCAAACATGTTGTAAAAACGTGCCATATGATGAAATAATGTAAAGGAGGCCGTGAAAAACACTCCAGAAAGGTTTTCTTTGAAAAAAAAATCATCATGAATTTTGGCGCAAAAAAAACGCCTTACTATACTATGTCGAAAAAAAATGCCATTTTTCAAACATGTTGTAAAAACATGCCATATGATGAAATAATGTAAAGGAGGCCGTGAAAAACACTCCAGAAAGGTTTTCTTTGAAAAAAAAATCATCATGAATTTTGGCGCAAAAAAAACGCCTTACTATACTATGTCGAAAAAAAATGCGATTTTTCAAACATGTTGTAAAAACGTGCCATATGATGAAATAATGTAAAGGAGGCCGTGAAAAAGACCCCAGAAAGGTTTTCTTTGAAAAAAAATCATCATGAATTTTGGCGCAAAAAAAACGCCTTACTATACTATGTCGAAAAAAAATGCGATTTTTCAAACATGTTGTAAAAACGTGCCATATGATGAAATAATGTAAAGGAGGCCGTGAAAAAGACCCCAGAAAGGTTTTCTTTGAAAAAAAAATCATCATGAATTTTGGCGCAAAAAAAACGCCTTACTATACTATGTCGAAAAAAAATGCCATTTTTCAAACATGTTGTAAAAACGTGCCATATGATGAAATAATGTAAAGGAGGCCGTGAAAAACACTCCAGAAAGGTTTTCTTTGAAAAAAAAATCATCATGAATTTTGGCGCAAAAAAAACGCCTTACTATACTATGTCGAAAAAAAATGCCATTTTTCAAACATGTTGTAAAAACGTGCCATATGATGAAATAATGTAAAGGAGGGCGTGAAAAACACTCCAGAAAGGTTTTCTTTGAAAAAAAATCATCATGAATTTTGGCGCAAAAAAAACGCCTTACTATACTATGTCGAAAAAAAATGCCATTTTTCAAACATGTTGTAAAAACGTGCCATATGATGAAATAATGTAAAGGAGGCCGTGAAAAACACTCCAGAAAGGTTTTCTTTGAAAAAAAAATCATCATGAATTTTGGCGCAAAAAAAACGCCTTACTATACTATGTCGAAAAAAAATGCCATTTTTCAAACATGTTGTAAAAACGTGCCATATGATGAAATAATGTAAAGGAGGCCGTGAAAAACACTCCAGAAAGGTTTTCTTTGAAAAAAAAATCATCATGAATTTTGGCGCAAAAAAAACGCCTTACTATACTATGTCGAAAAAAAATGCCATTTTTCAAACATGTTGTAAAAACGTGCCATATGATGAAATAATGTAAAGGAGGCTGTGAAAAACACTCCAGAAAGGTTTTCTTTGAAAAAAAAATCATCATGAATTTTGGCGCAAAAAAAACGCCTTACTATACTATGTCGAAAAAAAATGCCATTTTTCAAACATGTTGTAAAAACGTGCCATATGATGAAATAATGTAAAGGAGGCCGTGAAAAACACTCCAGAAAGGTTTTCTTTGAAAAAAAAATCATCATGAATTTTGGCGCAAAAAAAACGCCTTACTATACTATGTCGAAAAAAAATGCCATTTTTCAAACATGTTGTAAAAACGTGCCATATGATGAAATAATGTAAAGGAGGCCGTGAAAAACACTCCAGAAAGGTTTTCTTTGAAAAAAAAATCATCATGAATTTTGGCGCAAAAAAAACGCCTTACTATACTATGTCGAAAAAAAATGCCATTTTTCAAACATGTTGTAAAAACGTGCCATATGATGAAATAATGTAAAGGAGGCCGTGAAAAACACTCCAGAAAGGTTTTCTTTGAAAAAAAAATCATCATGAATTTTGGCGCAAAAAAAACGCCTTACTATACTATGTCGAAAAAAAATGCCATTTTTCAAACATGTTGTAAAAACGTGCCATATGATGAAATAATGTAAAGGAGGCCGTGAAAAACACTCCAGAAAGGTTTTCTTTGAAAAAAAAATCATCATGAATTTTGGCGCAAAAAAAACGCCTTACTATACTATGTCGAAAAAAAATGCGATTTTTCAAACATGTTGTAAAAACGTGCCATATGATGAAATAATGTAAAGGAGGCCGTGAAAAACACTCCAGAAAGGTTTTCTTTGAAAAAAAAATCATCATGAATTTTGGCGCAAAAAAAACGCCTTACTATACTATGTCGAAAAAAAATGCGATTTTTCAAACATGTTGTAAAAACGTGCCATATGATGAAATAATGTAAAGGAGGCCGTGAAAAACACTCCAGAAAGGTTTTCTTTGAAAAAAAAATCATCATGAATTTTGGCGCAAAAAAAACGCCTTACTATACTATGTCGAAAAAAAATGCCATTTTTCAAACATGTTGTAAAAACGTGCCATATGATGAAATAATGTAAAGGAGGCCGTGAAAAACACTCCAGAAAGGTTTTCTTTGAAAAAAAAATCATCATGAATTTTGGCGCAAAAAAAACGCCTTACTATACTATGTCGAAAAAAAATGCCATTTTTCAAACATGTTGTAAAAACGTGCCATATGATGAAATAATGTAAAGGAGGCCGTGAAAAACACTCCAGAAAGGTTTTCTTTGAAAAAAAAATCATCATGAATTTTGGCGCAAAAAAAACGCCTTACTATACTATGTCGAAAAAAAATGCGATTTTTCAAACATGTTGTAAAAACATGCCATATGATGAAATAATGTAAAGGAGGCCGTGAAAAACACTCCAGAAAGGTTTTCTTTGAAAAAAAAATCATCATGAATTTTGGCGCAAAAAAAACGCCTTACTATACTATGTCGAAAAAAAATGCCATTTTTCAAACATGTTGTAAAAACATGCCATATGATGAAATAATGTAAAGGAGGCCGTGAAAAACACTCCAGAAAGGTTTTCTTTGAAAAAAAAATCATCATGAATTTTGGCGCAAAAAAAACGCCTTACTATACTATGTCGAAAAAAAATGCCATTTTTCAAACATGTTGTAAAAACATGCCATATGATGAAATAATGTAAAGGAGGCCGTGAAAAACACCCAGAAAGGTTTTCTTTGAAAAAAAAATCATCATGAATTTTGGCGCAAAAAAAACGCCTTACTATACTATGTCGAAAAAAAATGCCATTTTTCAAACATGTTGTAAAAACATGCCATATGATGAAATAATGTAAAGGAGGCCGTGAAAAACACTCCAGAAAGGTTTTCTTTGAAAAAAAAATCATCATGAATTTTGGCGCAAAAAAAAACGCCTTACTATACTATGTCGAAAAAAAATGCCATTTTTCAAACATGTTGTAAAAATGTGCCATATGATGAAATAATGTAAAGGAGGCCGTGAAAAACACTCCAGAAAGGTTTTCTTTGAAAAAAAAATCATCATGAATTTTGGCGCAAAAAAAACGCCTTACTATACTATGTCGAAAAAAAATGCGATTTTTCAAACATGTTGTAAAAATGTGCCATATGATGAAATAATGTAAAGGAGGCCGTGAAAAACACTCCAGAAAGGTTTTCTTTGAAAAAAAAATCATCATGAATTTTGGCGCAAAAAAAAACGCCTTACTATACTATGTCGAAAAAAAATGCCATTTTTCAAACATGTTGTAAAAATGTGCCATATGCTGAAATAATGTAAAGGAGGCCGTGAAAAACACTCCAGAAAGGTTTTCTTTGAAAAAAAAATCATCATGAATTTTGGCGCAAAAAAAACGCCTTACTATACTATGTCGAAAAAAAATGCCATTTTTCAAACATGTTGTAAAAACGTGCCATATGATGAAATAATGTAAAGGAGGCCGTGAAAAACACTCCAGAAAGGTTTTCTTTGAAAAAAAAATCATCATGAATTTTGGCGCAAAAAAAACGCCTTACTATACTATGTCGAAAAAAAATGCGATTTTTCAAACATGTTGTAAAAATGTGCCATATGATGAAATAATGTAAAGGAGGCCGTGAAAAAGACCCCAGAAAGGTTTTCTTTGAAAAAAAAATCATCATGAATTTTGGCGCAAAAAAAACGCCTTACTATACTATGTCGAAAAAAAATGCGATTTTTCAAACATGTTGTAAAAACATGCCATATGCTGAAATAATGTAAAGGAGGCCGTGAAAAAACACTCCAGAAAGGTTTTCTTTGAAAAAAAAATCATCATGAATTTTGGCGCAAAAAAAACGCCTTACTATACTATGTCGAAAAAAAATGCCATTTTTCAAACATGTTGTAAAAATGTGCCATATGATGAAATAATGTAAAGGAGGCCGTGAAAAAGACCCCAGAAAGGTTTTCTTTGAAAAAAAAATCATCATGAATTTTGGCGCAAAAAAAACGCCTTACTATACTATGTCGAAAAAAAATGCCATTTTTCAAACATGTTGTAAAAACATGCCATATGCTGAAATGATGTAAAGGAGGCCGTCAAAAACACTCCAGAAAGGTTTTCTTTGAAAAAAAAATCATCATGAATTTTGGCGCAAAAAAAACGCCTTACTATACTATGTCGAAAAAAAATGCCATTTTAAAAAAATGTTGTAAAAATGTGCCATATGATGAAATAATGTAAAGGAGGCTGTGAAAAACACTCCAGAAAGGTTTTCTTTGAAAAAAAAATCATCATGAATTTTGGACGACATACTAAACTGTGACGTTTTTGTCAAATTTCAGACGACATACTAAACTATGAAGTTTTTGTCCATTTTTTGATGACATACTAAACTATGACGTTTTTGTCCAATTTTGGACAACATACTAAGCTATGACGTCTTCGTCCATTTTTTGACGACATACTACACCATGACGTTTTTGTCAAATTTTGGACGACATACGAAACTATGACGTTTTTGTCCATTTTTTGACGACATACGAAACTATGACGTTTTTGTCCCTTTTTTGACGACATACTAAACTATGACGTCTTTATCCATTTTTTGACGACATACTGCAATATGACGTTTTTGTCCAATTTTGGACGACATACTAAACTATGACGTTTTTGTCCAATTTTGGACGACATACTAAACTATGACGTTTTTGTCCAATTTTGGACGACATCCTAAACTATAACGTTTTTGTCCAATTTTGGACGACATACTAAACTATGATGTTTTTGTCCAATTTTGGACGACATACTAAACTATGACGTTTTTGTCCAATTTTGGACGAGATACTAAACTATGACATTTTCGTCCAATTTTGGACAACATGCTAAACTATGACGTTTTTGTCCAATTTTCGACGACATAGTAAACTATGACGTTTTTGTTACATTTTGCACGACATACTAAACTATGATTTTTTTTCACATTTTGGACGACATACTAAACTATGATTATTTTGTCACATTTTGGACGACATACTAAAGTATGATGTTTCTGTGACATTTTGGACAACATACTAAACTATGAAGTTTTTTTTCACATTTTGGAGGACACAGTAAACTACGACGTTTTTGTGACATTTTGGAAGACATACTAAACATTCTTTTACACGTTTTGGACGACATACTAAACTATGACATTTTTGTGGCATTTTGGACGACATACTAAACTATGACGTTTTTTTCCACATTTTGGACGACATACTAAACTATGACTTTTTTTCCACATTTTGGACGACATGCTAAACTATGACATTTTTTCCACATTTTGGACGACATACTAAACTGACATTTTTTCCACATTTTGGACGACATACTAAACTATGACGTTTTTTTCACATTTTGGACGACATACTAAACTATGACTTTTTTTCACATTTTGGACGACATACTAAACTATGACTTTTTTTCCACATTTTGGACGACATACTAAACTATGACTTTTTTTCCACATTTTGGACGACATGCTAAACTATGACATTTCAAATGTTCTGCTGTTGGCAGTAAGAGTGAACACAACAGTCTTAATGCACACAAACCTGTCCAAAAAATACTCAAAATGTCTTTGAAATTACTCACAATTTGTCAAAAAAGACAAAAAATTTGTTCAAATTGACTTGAAAACTCTAAAATGTCCATTTAATTCACCAAATGTTCTGCTGTTGGTTGGAAGAGTGAACACAACAGTCTTCATGCACATTGTCCAAGATGACTCAAAACTTGTCCAAAAATGTTTGATGTTATTCAGAGTTGGTTCAAAATGATTTCAAAGCCATCCACGATTACTGAAAATTTGTCGAAAAAGACTAAAAAAAATGTTCAAATTGACTTGAAAACTCTGATAAAACTAAATAAATGCTCTGCTGTTGGCTGTAAGAGTCAAGACAAGAGACTTCACACATTCAGAGTTGTCCAAAATGACTCCACACTAGTCCAAAAAAAATACTCAAAATGTGTTAGAAATTACTCAAAATTTGTTGAAAAAGACTAAAAAATTTGTTCAATTTTAATTGAAAACTTTGAAATCTCAAGAAAAACAACCAAATGTTCTGAGAGTGAACAAAAGAGTCTTGTCCAAAAATATTCATAATGTGTTCATAACTACTCAACATTTGTCCGTATTGCCTGTAAGAGTGAACACAACAGTCTTCATGCACACAAACTGTTCAAAATCATCCAGAATTTACTCAAAATCTGTTGAAAAAAAAAAACTCTAAATTTGTCCAAATTTAATTGAAAACTCTGATAAAACAAACCAAATGTTCTGCTGTTGGCAGTAAGAGTATACACAAAAGCCTTCATACATTCATAGTTCTCCAATATGACTCAAAATTTGTCCAAAAATAGTCAAAATGTGTTTTATATTACTCAACATTTGTCCAAATTGCCTGTAAGAGTGAACACAAAATTCTTCATGCACACAAATTTGTCCAAAATGGCCCCAAACCTGTAAAAAAAATAACTCAAGATGTCCTTGATATTATTGAAAATCTGTATGAATTAACTTGAAAACTCTAAAATGTCAAGAAGAATAAACCAAATGTTCTTCTGTTGGCTGTTAGAGTGAACACAAGAGTCTTCATACATTCACAGCTGTCCAAAATGGCTCCAAAAATCCTAAAAATTTGTTCAAAATTACTCCACAGTTACACCAAATTGGCTGTAAGAGTGAACACAACAGTCTTCATGCAGTCAAACTTGTCCAAATGTATTTTTCATTACTCAAAGTTTGTTCAAAATGATTTCAAACTCATCCACCATTACTCAAAATTTGTCCAAAAGACTCAAAGTTTGTCCAAATTTAATTGAATACTCAAAGAAAACAAACTAAATGTTCTGCTGTTGGATGTTAGAGTGAGCCAGCATCGTATTATTGATGGAAATGTCCTCACAACAATAGAAGAATCCTCAGTGTTAGCATGTTGTGATGCTAATGTGGCTAACATTAGCTTTAATGTTGTATCTACAGGTCAGAACTCTGATTTAAACCAATAAACCAGGACTGACAGCTTCCTGCTTCTGGAAGAACTGTTCTATCTGAAGAAGATCAGCTGTTTCCACCTCACCTGTCCATGACCTCACACTGTCTCCTCACCTGTCCATGACCTCACACTGTCTCCTCACCTGTCCATGACATCAGACTGTCTCCTCACCTGTCCTGTAGTGACATCAGACTGTCTCCTCACCTGTCCTGTAGTGACATCAGACTGTCTCCTCACCTGTCCATGACATCAGACTGTCTCCTCACCTGTCCTGTAGTGACATCAGACTGTCTCCTCACCTGTCCATGACATCAGACTGTCTCCTCACCTGTCCTGTAGTGACATCAGACTGTCTCCTCACCTGTCCATGACATCAGACTGTCTCCTCACCTGTCCATGACCTCAGACTGTCCCCTCACCTGTCCTGTAGTGACCTCAGACTGTCTCCTCACCTGTCCATGACCTCACACTGTCTCCTCACCTGTCCATGACCTCAGACTGTCTCCTCACCTGTCCATGACCTCACACTGTCTCCTCACCTGTCCTGTAGTGACATCAGACTGTCTCCTCACCTGTCCTGTAGTGACATCAGACTGTCTCCTCACCTGTCCTGTAGTGACATCAGACTGTCTCCTCACCTGTCCATGACCTCAGACTTTCATTTCCACTACATCTTGTTTCTCTCTGGTTTGATTCTGGTCACTGACTCTTCTTCGGTCTCTGCTTCGTTTTTCTGACAGTAAAGAGAGTTTTTTTCTCCGATTTATATTCATGATATACAGAATCTGTAAATCCGCTGTCAGACCGTGAACGTACGTCGCCGTCCGCCTCCCTTTGATTTCCTTAAACAGCTGCAGCTTCACAGAGGAAGAAGCTGTGCAGCCTGAATGCAGGTGACACGGCGGCGGCAGCTTCATAAATTATTTACATCTCCTCCAAGGAGCCTCATTAACCTGAACACGTTTGTACAATTAGCTCAGCTGCTGCACACATTTACAGTTTCCACAGTGAAATGACAGAAACAGAAGAGGTCAGACTCGGTGGATCCTCCCTCCGTACGCTAAACGTAGATCTCTCCGGAGAATCGCTGCTTTTCCTCACACGTAATAACGCTCACATTAGCACCCATAAAGACATCGGATCGCTTCAGTAAATAAAAGAATAACGTGACAGCTCCTGTAATAACTGTGTTTCTGCCGCTGGTTGCCATGGATACGGCAGTGTATTTGCCTCTATAATTGGCTTGTTATGTTATTATTCTTCACGGAACCTTGCAGAGGTGAACAAGTTTTGTTCGAGTTAATTTAAAACGTCGCTTCATCCAAATTACCAGAAAAGTACACGAAAGAAATAACAAAATGAGAATCTCGGCATTTGGCTGCTTAGATTCAGTTTGGAGATGAATTAGCTTATAAAATAGGAAAACTCACCTGAAAGATCTTGTTTCTGAAAACAAACCTTTGTTACTCTGAACGCTGAACACAATATGTTCACTTTTTATGTTCAAATTTAGGAAAAATTGACTCACAGTGATGAAAAACAAGCCCAGAGTGAAGAAAAGTGAGCCAACACTGAGGAAAATTGAGCTCATAGTGAGGAAAAATAATCCCAATGAACAGAAATAGACCCATAGTGAAGGAAAATTGAGCCCAGAGTGAGTAAACATGAGCCTGAAGTTAGGAAAATGTGCCCAGAGTGAAAAAATAAGCCCAGAGTGAGGAAAAATGAGGCCACAGTGAGGAAAAATAAGACCAGTGAACAATAATGCACCATTAATGAAGGAAAAATAAGCCCAGAGTGAGGAAACATGAGGCCACAGTGAAGAAAAGTTAATTCAGTGAGGAAAAATTAGCCCAATATGTTCACTTTTTATTGGAATTACTCTCCAGAAATCGTTTTTTTCTCGAGTCTGCAGTCTAATCTGTGAAGCCAAAATCACCGGACAAGATTCAAATGTTCACAAATCTCAGTTTAACCCCTGAAAGACGTAAAACAAAAAATAAACCAGGCAACCACGCCTTAGACGTACCCTGACTTATCATCTATTTTCCTCTCAACTGGACCATAACTTACCAAATAAACACTATGTTGTATGGAACAAGACTTGAAACTAGCAGTTGAGTCCATAAATTCATTAGAAAGATGCTTACTGAGGTCACAAATTGAGATAAAAATATCATAAACTTTTATACAAACATACTTCCAGAAGAGTCGCCCCCTGCTGGCTGTTAGAGAGAATGCAGATTTAATTCTCTTCTGTAAAAGATGACCAGGTGACAGCAGGAAATGTTTTATTCCACCAGCTATACTGTAATGTATCATTCAAGTGATCATATCTGAAGACATGAAACCAACAAATATTTGGTAATAAATTATACAAACAGGTGCAGATCAATTTCTTTCTGATCAATTGACTAATTAGACCAAAGTATGCTCGATTGATCCCCTTTATTGCAGCAATACTTTGGCCAAATATGAAGAAAGTGTTGGCAGAGATAATAAACCAAGGTGAAAATGTGTTTAAAATGAATCCAAACTTGTCCAAAATTAATCAAAACTTGCCTAAATTGACTGAGAGCTCATCTAAAATTGATCAAAATTTGTATAAATTGACCTAAAAACTCTAAAATGTTGTCAACAAAACTGACTACATGTTCTGCTGTTGGCTGCAAGAGTGAACACAAAAATCTTCATGAACTGAAACTCATCCAAAATTATTCAAAGACTTCAAATTTATAGAAAATTACTCCAAAACTTGTTGAAATTTACTTCAAAGCTCACCAAATGTACTGCTGTTTGGCTGCAAGAGTGAACACAAGAGTCTTTATACACTGAAAATTTGTCCAAAATGACAAAATTTGGACAAGTTTGTCACTGGCAAATTGACAAATTTGCCAGCAAAACTGACTACATGGTTAGCTGTGGGCTGCAAGAGTGAACACAAAAGTCTTCATGCACTCAAACTCGACTGCAAATTTGTCAAAAATTACTGAAAATTACTCAAAATATCATCCTGTGTTGAGAAAATATTCATAATTTGTCCAAAATTACTCAGAATTCATCCAAAGCTACTCAATTTGTCCAAACGGACTTGAAAATTGTCCAGAAACACTCAAAATGTGTTCAAAAGTACTCCACATTTGTCCAAACCGACTGTAAGAGTGAACACAAAAGTCTTCATGCACTCAAACTTGTCCCAAATGTCTCCAAACTTGTCCAAAATTACTCAAAATGTCTTTGAAATTACTCAAAATGTGTCTAAAATTACTCAAAATTTGTCCCAAATGACTCAAAATTTGTCCAAATTGAATTGAAAACTCTAAAATGTTAAGAAAGTAAACTAAATGTTCTGCTCTTGGCTGTTAGAATGAACACAAGAGTCTTCATGCACTCAGTCTTGTCTAAAATGACTGAAAACTCATGCAAAAATTACCGAAAACGTGTTTGAAATTATGCAAAATGTGTCTAAAATTAGTCAAATTTTTTCCAAAATAAACAAAATGTTTTGCTGTTGACTGAGAGTGAACATAAAAATCTTCATGCACTCAAACTCATCCAAAACTATTCAAAGACTCCAATTTTTTTTTAAAGAAAATTACATAAAACTTCATATTTTTTTGAATAGTTACTCAGAATTAATCTAAAATTACTCAGAATTTGTCCAAATCGGCTGTAAGAGTGAACACAAAAGTGTTCATGCACTCAAATTTGTCCAAAATGACTCCAAAGTTGTCCAAAAGTTACTCAAAATTTGTTCAAATTTAAATGAAAACTCTAAAATGTCAAGGAAACTAAACCAAATATTCTGCTCTTGGCTGTAAGAGTGAACACAAGAGTCTTTATACACTCAAACTCACCCAAATGACTCAAAATGTGTCCAAATCGATTGAAACCTCTAAGAAATGACTCCAAAATGGCAACCAGTTTAGAACAAAACCAACAGTTGTGTAGAAATTAAACAATTTTGCAGCTGAAAACCTGAAAAAAACATTGCAATTTGCTGAAAAGATGCAAAATATGGGTTCTTTTATGAAACTGACAAAAGCTAGCAGGCTAACAAACAACAAATGTCTAAAAATCCAGTTAAAAGAGGTAGAAACCCAACAAAATAAACTTCAGAGGTAGACTGGAGAGGTGAAAAACGAGGAAAAAGTCACATCTATGGAGTGAAACTTCTTCCTACAACCAGAGGTGGCGCCCCCTGCTGGCTAACAGAAATAATGCAGATTTAAAGCTTCACTGTGGCCTCCAGAACGTTCTCTAAATAAATGTGACTCACCTCGTGTCTTTCTTCTTGGCTGACAGGATAATTAACCACCTCAGTCCTGTAATTTACGCTACGATCAACGTGAGCTGAAGTCTTCGTTGAACCTTTTAAACTTTAAACGTTAAATAACGCGAGGGATGTGAGTCATCAGTCAGACGTCTCTCCTCGGCTTCGTCCTTTAACGTCAGGAAGAAACCAGGATGTGATGATGATGATGATGCACAGCTGGAGGAGCTGCTGGTCTGCAGGTGTTTCTGTGGGCCGATGATGTGACGATTTAGACGCATAAATCACAGGTTAGACACCACTAATAGCTGGAAACACCAGAGGAAAAGCTGCTACGCTGATAGCAGTGGACTGTATCATTACTATTATGTCTTTAAATGTAAAATCAGATGTTAAAATATGTAATAATGTGGAAGTGCTGCAGACACTCAGGGATATTTGTTAGATATTCAACTTAGACTTAAACAGCACTGGGAGAAAAACAAAATAATTAATAAATTAATTAATATGACAGGCCAACATGACACTACTTTACTGTATTTAAATAGCGAAAATATTCAGATTTTACAGATGTTTCCTTTTATTACACCGAAAAAAAATATATATTTAGAAGTGAAAAATCAATAATTTTATCAACTGTTATTCTACAGATTTGTCCTGTTTTGTTTAACTAGTAAAAAAAAAACAACTGAGAAAAATATTTTCACATGCAAGTTAACTTTTAAAAAAAATATCCATATACATGTATTTTTTTATATTACAAATAAAAAAATAAAGAAAATATATGTAGTTCTATATATTATTATTTTCTATTTTTAATAATGTAATATAAAATAAATACATATAATTATTTTGGATCTTTTTATTTATATTATAAATATATAATAAGTTTTTATTTTCATTCTTAACTTTGTATCTCATATATATGTGTGTATATATATATATATAAATACATAAATAAAAAATAATAGTAAATAAATAAAATAATAGTAACAATAATAAATATGCAATACACAATAAGCAAATAAAGGGTAAAAGAGAATAAAACAAGCAAATAAAAATAAAATAGATGATAAAAACATCACATAAAGGGAATTTAATGAAAACGGGTTTTAAGACATTATTTAAAAAATTCAGCAGCTTTATCTTATCAGGCTCCAAAAACTAATAAAACTACACATTTCTAAATTAAACACGTGTTTTTAGAAGTTTTATTTGTTATTAAAATGTCCAAATACTACTAAAGAATGCAGTTACTGTGAACAAAAGTCTGCATGATTCAGACTTTTATATTATTATTATTTATGTGTGAAGCAGCAGCGACGCCTCGACTTCAGAAACATTCAGGTTTAGTGTAAAGCTGGATTAAAAGGAAACACCATTAAATGTCCGTTCTAATTATCTCCAGCTACTGGCCTTATCAGTGTGTTCATGGAGCAGAATCACTGTTGGATTCAGTCGGAGCTGTTCTGAAGTGGAATTCCTGCTGATGCTACGAGCTGAAGCTATGAGCTGCTGCTGCTGAGATACAAAGAGCTTCCTATCAGAGGCCGGATCGCTAAATACCTCGAGAAATGACTGCAGCTGGTGTCAAAAGGGCTCTGGAAGTGATTGACGTCATTCTGCTCTCTCCTCCGACACACAGATATTTCAGTTCAGCGGGTTCTGAGTCATACCTGCAGGTCCAACAAACCCGAGGTTCTTTAGAAGACAAGTGGAGCTCATGTTTCTGACTGCAACTCAAAATCTACACTGGACTTTTACTGTCAATTCTCTCCACAAGTCGAGGGGTTTCAGATGCAGGTCAAAACACAGCAGCAGGTTCTTCAGGAAAAAAAAAAAAAAATACAGAAACCAGCAGACTGGCAGCTGGAATAAACCACCATATGGTGAAAATGTACGACTCCAAATTAGTCCACGATTACTCAAAGACATGTCAAATATGACTAAAAACTGACCCAAAAATCAATCAAAATGTGTTCAAAATGACTCAAAGCTCATCCAAAATGACTCAATTTAATCCAAATTGAACTGAAAACCCTAAAATGTCAACAAAAACAAACCAGATCATGTTGCTCTCAAACTTCTCCAAAATCACTGAAAGACCAAATTTACACAAAAACTTCTAAAATTACTCAGAATGTGTCCAGAATGTCGCTTAATTTGTCCAAACTGAATTGAAAATTCTAAAATGTCAACTGAAATTAGCTAAACGTTCTGCTGCTGGCTGTTAGAGTGAACACAAGAGTCTTCATGCACTCAAAGTTGTCGAAAATGTGTCCAAAATGACTCAAATTTAGTCCAAATTGAACTGAAAACTCTAAAATGTCTATCAAAATGTCACGGTTGCAGGGGACTCTGAACCCAAAATGCAGGCATACCGACAGAGGAAACAACTGGTCAAACAAAGGGGCCTTTATTTCTAATAAAACTAAGGACATAGAACAATGAAACCCAAAACAACCAAGCTAGACCAGACTACAGCCAAGAACCTAGGAATTTAACAAAAACCAAGGAATTAACTCCAAATCAATAAACTGATTTAATTAAGAGCCACTCAAAGGGGCTAAATGAAGCCAGACCGAACAAACGGCTGACTCGTAACCAAGGATGTAGGCTAGGAGGCGGGAAAGAACGACAGCCAGACACCGCGGCCAGGAGATCAGAACATGCGCCGGGTTCGGCAGGGTGCGCCGCGAGGACCAGCCGGACAGAGTCCGCGCCCGTGCGGGGATCCAGGGAGGCAGCCGGCGGTGGCCGCTCGCCTATCGGGCGGACGCGCCAACAGGAGCCGCGAGCACGGCCAGAGAACTGGGGACCGGAGGCAGGCGGAACACGACGGCCGACGGCTGCAGCGGAAGTCGGACGGGACCGTCCGGTGGAAAGCTAGGACACAAGACAACCAGAGTGAGCACAGCGGTCACGACAAGAGACCCAGAGACAACACAAGACCTACTCACTACTCTGAAGATGACGCTACGATCTGGCAGAGAGCTGGACGGCGAGCCCGGCTTTATCCCCAGCTGATGACCGATCAAATCCAGCTGCGCTCCCTCCGCAGCTGGAACCAATGAGCCCCGACGACCTGCGCAGCCAGAGGCGCAGCACAGAGGGGGGCGGGACCTAGAGAGAAACAGGCAGACAGGGAGCCAGGGTGGGACTGTGACACAAAACAAACCAAATATTGCACTGTTGGCTGTTAGAGTGAACACAAAAGTCTTCATGTAGTCAAAGGTGTCCAAAATGACTAAAAACTGGTCCAGAAATACTGAAAATGTGTTCAAAAAATAACTCAGCATTTGTCCAAATTCAACTGAAAAATGTCAATCGTTCTGGACAATTTTTTGTCCAATTTTGAGTCTCTGCTCATCATCTGTAGAAAGATGTTCCACCATGCTGAATGGATCTCCAACAACTAGAAGATGTTTCTCAATGCTGGATGGATCTCCAACTACTAGAAGATGTTTCTCCATGCTGAATGGATCTCCAACTAGAAGATGTTTCTCCATGCTGAATGGATCTCCAACTAGAAGATGTTTCTCCATGCTGAATGGATCTCCAACAACTAGAAGATGTTTCTCCATGCTGAATGGATCTCCAACTACTAGATGTTTCTCCATGCTGGATGGATCTCCAACTAGAAGATGTTTCTCCATGCTGAATGGATCTCCAACTAGAAGATGTTTCTCCATGCTGAATGGATCTCCAACTAGAAGATGTTTCTCCATGCTGAATGGATCTCCAACTAGAAGATGTTTCTCCATGCTGGATGGATCTCCAACTAGAAGATGTTTCTCCATGCTGGATGGATCTCCAACTAGAAGATGTTTCTCCATGCTGAATGGATCTCCAACTACTAGATGTTTCTCCATGCTGGATGGATCTCCAACTAGAAGATGTTTCTCCATGCTGAATGGATCTCTAACTACTTCCTCCTCTGTTCACTGTTTCTGAGCCATGCTGACTTTATTTATTCATCCGGCAGGTTGGATCTTTTATGCAGATTTTTTAAACTAGATGCAGATTAAAGTGATTTTCTGCTCATAAATGGTGTCATTTTTGTGATTAATGATCAAACTCACCAACAGCTTTTGGAGTTTCGATGATTAAACTCGACCAAACGAAAATAAAACTGATTCATTTTTGAGCAGGGATCAGTTTTGAGTGATGTCTGACAGATAAGATTGTTAAATCACATAAACGCTCTTTAAGCAACAAACAAACAACACATTTAGTCTTTTTGTTATGTTTCATTGGCAGAACAGCCTCAGCTAAGGGTGCATTCAACATGTATTATTCTGGCCTTGCATCATTTGTGCAGCAGTGACCCTCGGTTTCTGTTCTTTAGCCAGAACTGTCAGAACATGTATGATGCACCGACTGCTCAGATCCCACAGCTCTAACTCCACTTCTTTGTTATTTCGCTGCAGTTTCTCTCCCAGAGCAGCTTGATCCTCTCAGAACAGAAAACTCTTCAACTCTGACAGCAACCCGGAGAACAAAAACCGAGCTGAGGTGCTCCGCAGAACTGGGATCAAGACCTCAGACGGGAGTTTTTCTTTTCATGAATCTGTTTCTGCTGATGTAAGAGGTTTGTTGTGGTTTGTTTAAAACACACAAACGTGTAAAGAAAAAAAATAAACAAACACAGTAAATAAACAGCAGATGTTTTGCATCAGATTTACCTGCAGCAGCTCAAAACTGCATTTCAGCAACAACAGATACTCAAGATCTTTGCCACAAAAGACCATTTTGTCCACAGTTTTTCTTCTGGAAGGTCATCAACTGCAGTTCAGAGTTCCACCTGTGAGTCACCTGGAGGGCAAAACATTGTTCATACCAACAGCCCTGAGCTCACACTTCCTGTCGTACACAAATACATGTGTGCAAAGATTTGGAAATGTTTTGGTTTTTCTCATGGAAATCCCGACGCAGGACGATGACAGTAAATGAATATTGACAATTGGGTCATTCCTTGAAATATCAATGAGTTCCAGGTCTTTGAAGTACATAGAGAAATTTAATTTTAAAATCAGTACAGTCACTCTTGTGTGACTTTATAAATCTCATCTTCAGCTCATGAAGCTTCTCCTGCAGCCAAGAATCAAGAAATATTCAGTAAACCAAGACAAAATCTGAAGTTTCTGAAGGATCTTAATTTAGATGTGATCTGAAGTTCAACAACAACCTCCAAGCAGCACCCTACAGGCTGAAAACGTTAAGTTTCAATGGAGATTTGTCAGGTTAGCTTTGCATTTTAATGACTGAGATCACCTCCCTATGCTCAAAAGTTCCAATTAAAGGATTCACCCCCAGCAGCAGCGTTTTGGTGGGGCACCATCACTACATCCTGGCCTTAACATTGCCCCTAACAACGACAAGGACATTCTGTATAAAATCAACCAAAAATGAAAAAAAAAATCCCCCTGAATTCTTCAGAATCATCTGGTTCTTTATCTCCAGCAACTTTATTTAATGATTAGAGTTCTACCTTCATACTGTGAATATTTCCAGAATTCCAGGTCCTTGAAGTCCATAGGGGTGGGCCCAGATTTATCACTTTTTAATGGACTGTTTCCATCATTTCTGGACCTCAGAGCTTCATCAGTCCAGCAGATAGACACATGGCATTTTAGGAGGAAAAACACATCTGAGTTCTGGTAAAAAGTGAGACCAGATCAGTTTGACATCCATTCCAGGTGCCACAATCTAAAGACTCTTTTGATTTGCTCAGTACCTTCCCCCAACCCAGAGGGAGTCATCCACTGGTTTCCAACAGAGAACCATGGCTTTGGACTTGGAGGTGATGTTGGTATCATCAGGTACCAAACCTGATGATACCAACAGAACCATGTCATCTACAAAGGTCAGAAATGTGATCCTGAGGTCCCCAAACCGGACACCCTCCTCACCCTGACTGCACCTTGAGATCCTGTCCATGAACACCACAAACAGGATCCCCATGCTGATAATGTTGTGGGCCTGCCTGGACCAAAAATGCCAGAGCTGATTTTTTGCCCCAGTCCACCCCTGGTACCCGATGACCACAAGACATTGAAGAGACATGTCAGGCAAGACAGTCCAGCAATGTCCAGAGCCTTCAACATCTCAGAGCAAATCTCACCCACACCTGGTGCTTTGCCAGCGAGGAGTTTGTTGACTACCTCATCAACCCCTACCATGGAAATGGGCAAAGACTCCCACAAGTCTTCAGGCTCTCAGCAGAGGATGTGTTAACCAGGTTCAGCATTTCCTTGAAGTGCTCTTTCCACCGTTTGACAATGTCCCCAGTCCGAGTCTGCAGTTCTGCCCCTTCCTGAGGCCTAACCCTAACCCTGACAGTTTGCTAACTTCTTTGAGGCCCACCAGAAGTACTTCTCCACAACCTCTCCAAACTCCACTTCCACAACTACCACAGCTGCAGCTTGTTTGGCCGACTGGTAAAAGTGTGCTGCTTCAGGAAACCCCAGAGCCAACCAGGTCTGAAAGGCTTCCTTCTTCAGCCTGATGGCTTCTTTACCAGTAACCTTCAGACCACAGCTCCTAACAGCTGCTTCTGCAATGGAGGCTTTGAACATGGACCACTCAGACTCCATGTCCCCAGCCTCCCCCGGGATGCAGGAGAAACTCTTCTGGAGGTGGGAGTTGAAAACCTTGTGGACAGGGTCCTCCACCAGACATTCCCAGTTCAACCTCACTACACGTTTGAGTTTACCAGGTCTGTCCAGGAGACTTCCATCAGATCCAACTCACCACCAGGGAGGGATCAGCTGACAGCTCTGACATGACTACAAAGTTGATCATCGATCTTTGGCCTAAGGTGTTCTGGTACCAGGTACACTTATGAGCAACCTTACCCTCAAACATGTTTGTTATGACCAGTCCATGACTGGCACAGAAGTCCAATAACAGAACACCACTCAGGTTCAGATCAGGCCGTTCCTTACAATCACTTCCTCCATTATTCAAAGGTGAGTGTTGAAGTCCTCCAGGAGAACTATGGAGTCTCCAGTGGAACCACCCAAAGACTCCAAGAAGGTCGAGAACTCTGAGCTGCTGTTTGGTGCATAAAACACAAACAACAGTAGGAGTTTTTTCCTGCTGTTATTCCAAACATGTCTGAACCAGCAGTGACTCCTCGACTTCAGGAACATTCATGTTAAACGTAAAGCAAAGTCAGATTAAAAGGAAACACCATTAAATGTCCATCCTAATTATCTCCAGCTACTGGCCTTATCAGTGTCTTCATGGAGCCTCACTGGTAGCTTTCAGTCGGAGTGTTCTGAAGTGTAATTCCCGCTGACACTAATGCTAGACGCTGCTAAATGTGAGGGTTTAGTGGAAAATCACAGACTTCTAACTCAACGTTTGCCTGAAAAGAAGTGATTGACGTCAATCCATTCTGCGTTCTCCTCCGACTCTCAGATATTTCACATTAGTCATCACAGTTTTCCCACATTATGACGCGTTCAGTTTAGTTTTTCCATCATTTCCGAGCCTCAGAGCTTCATCAGTCCAGCAGATAGACACATGACATGTTCAGGGAGGAAAAACACGTCTGAGTTCTGCTAAAAACTGACACCAGATCAGGTTTAAATCCACTGCCGGCATCACAGTCTGAACATTAAATTAAATCTGTGTTCTGTTAATCGTGTCCTTTGGTGCTGCTACTGGGAATAAAGTGAGTAAAATACATCATTACTAGAATTTATTCCAATTCACAAGCCGACAGGAAAATTGTCTCTAAACTGTCGTCATTTGCAGCCCTGAAATTAAGTAAATGCAGAAAGCAATTAAAAGCAACGCTCATGTCGGTGTGTTAACATCAGTCATGTCCACTTTTTTACATACTGGACAAAGCTCTTGTCTTTTTGGAGAAGATATTGTCATCATAGAAACATTCGGAGTCTTTTTGGACAAGTTCTTGTCATGTAAGACAACCATGGAGTCATTTTGGGCACATTTTGAGTAATTTCAGACAAGCTATTGGTTAATTTTGGACAAATTTTGAGTCACTTTGAACAATTATCAGTCATTTTGTACAAGTTTTGATTCCCTTTGGATAAGTTCTTGTCATGTTGGACACCTTGCAAGTAATGTTAGATGAACGTTTGGACAAATGTGGAGCCATTTTGGATCATTTTTTGTTCTTTTTTTGAAAAGTTTTTGTAATTTTGGACAGATTTTGATGAACTTTGAACAACTGTCTGGTATCTTGGACAGACATTTGTCGTTGGGTCACATTGAACATTTTTTGATTTCTTTTGGACATGTTGGAGTCATTTTGGACAATTTTGAGACATTTTGGACAAGTTAGAGTCATCTTGGACAACTTTTGATTCCTTGTACAAGTTCTTGTCATGTTTGACATTTCTGGAGTCATGTTGGATGAACTTTTGGACAAATGTGGAATCAAATTGGACACATTTCGAGTAATTTCAGACAAGCAAAAAAAAATTCAGTGAATTTGGACAGACATTTGTCACTGTGGTTACATTTGGATTCATTTTGGGCAAGCTTTTGTTATGTTGGACAACTCTGGAGTAATTTTGGACACCTTACTACTAAGGACAGGAGTTTGAACAAATGTGGAGTCATTTTGGACAATTTTTCTTATTGTGGATAAGAACTTTCCAGGCACTTTGGACAAACCTTGAGTTATTTTGAAGAATTTTGGAAAAGTTTTGGTCAGTTTGGACAGATTTGGATTAACTTTGAACTTTGAAACAGTCAATTTGTTTGGACAGACAGTCATTTGGGTTAAATTTTGAGTCACTTTGAACAGTTTTTGGTTAATTTTGGACAGCTTATCTTATTGTGGAAAATAACTTTTGATGCATTTTCGACAAATCTCCAGTAGCTTTTAACAATTTTTGGTTCAGTTTGGAATAGACAATATCTTTATAATTGTGAACAGTTATTGACAATTTTTGACTCAAGGTTTCTTCATTTTGAACAGTTTTTCATTAATATCGTAGAATATTGGTCACTTTGACAAATTTGGGATAGCTTGGACAAATTCAAAGTAATTAAAAAAATTTTTTGGACACGTTTCTGTCACTTTGGACACATTTTGAATGGGATGATTCATCACTAAAACCCATTTAAAGCTGTTGAAGTGATGCCATTTCACAAGCGAGGGGTTACCAATATATTGACTTTTATTATTAAATTATACATCTATACATTGGATCCTTAATAAAACTGCAGCTATACAAATCATTAAGAAGTGACCACATGATATTACCCATTGCAGTATAACCTAAAGCACTCTGAGAGGTATGTATTCATTCGCTGATACTGGAGATCTGCAGATTATCACATGCACAGAGCGTCCCGGCGTCTTCACTCCATGCTGCAGGTTCACGAAAACTCCAAACAGAGTCTCCACAGCTGCTCCCTGCTTCCCTTCCAAACTCTGTACAGACGTTTGGAATCCGTCAGTTCGTGACAAGATGCTAAAAATTATTAGCACACATCCCCCGTCAGCCCTTCTTTGGGCCTCAACCCTTTTATTCATCCCGTTAAAGCGGAACTGATGTCGACGAAGACGCCGACTCCTGGCAGAGAGCAGCTGAAGCCGGTGGATAATGAGCTCAGGTTCGTAATGCAGCGCTGAGCCCGACAAGCCGATTTTTTAATTTAGGTGACATCCTCCTCTTCACGTCCAACTCCTGTTTTTGTTCTTTTATCGTGGCCCGCTAGAAGCAAGGATCTAAAAAAAGCAAAGAAGTCTCCATTTTCATCCATGCTTTAATGTTTTCTAATGTGTCTGGTGCATCACAGGCTCCGGATGGGTTTTTCTTTTTCGTCCGTCTACCGGTGTAAGATATATAAAAAGCTTGAAATACGTAGAAAACGTCGCACCGCCGCTCCCTGGAATTCAAAATAATTAATGAGCTAATTCACTCCGGTGCCACGTCGGCCTCCTCCTCAGTTCATGTCCAACTTTTCTTTCTCCTGCAGTGGAACAAACCCAACAAACCTGCTGCTGTGATTTTAGTTTTGACAAACACCACCTTCTGTTGTTGAACCAAACACTTCCTGTTTGAACCAAATGCTTCCTGTTTGAACCAAACGCTTCCTGTTTGAACCAAACTGCTGCCAAAGATGGCGCCTGGGAGCGTCGCTGATGAACCAATCTGATGATGTACAGAACAGGAGACAGTACGACTCTGTGCAACGTCATTTAAACGTCAAACAAACTTCAGTACTTCCAAGTTTAAGTGTTTAGTCTCAATAACAATCAGAAACAAAGACCATGTTGGAAACTCAAGCCCTTTTTAGAAACTCAATGCAACAAAAGTGAATCCATCTGTGAGAAATGACAATTTTTTGACCAGTTCTGGACAATGTTTAAAGTCATTTACAACATTTGTCATTTTAGACAAATTTTACATATTTTTTCAGTAATTTCGGACTATTTTTAAGTCATTTTGGACCCATTTTAATTCACTTTGGACACTTTTAGTCATAATGGATCATTTCAGAAAATAAAAATAATGAAAAAACTAAATTTGTCAACTTTTTTGGACAAAATTCTATGTCAGTTTTGAGATTTTTGTCATATTGGATAATTTTTGTCATTTTGGACAAATTTTACATAATTCTGGACATTTTTCTGTAATTTTGGACTATTTTTTAAAGATCTTTTTGACAAAATTTAATGTGATTTTGAAAAAGATTAAGTCATTTTGATAATTTTTATGTAATTTTGAACATGTTTTTGTCATAATGGACATTTTTTGTAATTTCAGACAAATTTTCTGGTCATTTTGGACTATTTTAAAGAAGAAACTCTTGACAAAATTGGCCAAAAAGAATTTTGCTAAACATTTAGTGAAAAAGTTTCTGAATCATTTTGGACAACATTTTAGCTAGTTTAGACCATTTTAGACTAATTTTGTAAATTTTTTGTAATTCTGAGTCAGTCTAACTGATGAACATGGTTCTATAATGAGCTGTGAACAGCAGAACTCTTAGTTCTGGACCCATGGACTGGGTCTATGTCTGCATCATGGTTCCACATGGAAAAGAAGTGAACAGAAGAAGTGAAAAGTCTGACTGTGAGGCTTGACAAAGATGGAAAAGGATCCACTAATCAGGAGGTAGCACTAATCAGAGCTCCTAAAATGACTCCACGGACAGTTGAACTACTTTCACAGCCTTGGTAGACTTGTCTCAGGGCTCATCAATGGAAATCAGTCCTGTGGTCATTTTGTGTCTCTTTGTGGTGACTTTGTGTCTTTCTTGAGGAGACCTTCCACAGTGAATGCATAGTCCTGACAGTGAAGCATGGAGGTGGGAGTGTGATGAGAGCTAAAGGTGTTGAAGACATTTCTAGATGCACCATGACTTTATGTGGATAAACCAAAATAGTGACAGTCGAGATGGACATTCCAAGACTCACTAGAGTAGAACAAAGTGTCCAGACTAGAATCCAGTCGAACACTTGTGCGTGTTTTAAAGATACATGTGGAGCAACACAACTCAGAAGTGCAGGAATGTGAGGACTGTGGTATGGAGTTAGTCATCAGAAATGGAGGAGGACTTCATTGGTTGCATTGAGTTCCCAGTGTGGAGCCGCTGCTTGTGTTACAGTAAATTACTGGTTTTTAATTTCATAGCAGAGTAAACACTCCGCCGCTACTGTAAGGTGGCGCTGCGTCCAACCGTTTGACATTTAAGTGGTACTGCAGAGGCTGTAATCTGAGAAGTGGCGGCTCGCTCCCTAATTACACGTCTGTGGAAATCACCGCTTTATTTAAATAACCCTTAATTTCTATTTCTGCTGCTCTCATGATATAATATACACACTGGATTTCCTGTGTTCAACCCTCCACAGTGATGGACCTCATTTATTAAGGGTTGTCTGTGCATAGAAACGCTGTGATTTATTAATATGATCTGGTGCTCCGACGGTGAGGATGCAGGAACATGAACTAAACACTCCCAATAACACCAAATACAGTCAGAGAGGCTTCCTGCAAAGAGAAAAATAAATAAAGATAAAAATAATAAAGACACACCTACAGACTGGCAGGAGTAAAGCCGAGCTCGTCTCACTGGAGTCTTTTTGGACACTTTTTGTCATTTGAGCCATTTTTTGAGTCAAATTTTACGTCACATTGGACAAATTTCTAGTCCATTTGAGCAATTTTTAAGGAATTTTGGACACTTTTAAGTTGTTTCTAACCTGTTTTTTTGAGTCATTTTCGACACATTTTGTGCCAATCTGGGTGATTTGGAAAATCTTGGATAGGTTTTTGGACAAAGTTGGAGTCATTTTGGTCAAATTTCTGGTCACTATGGTCGGGTTTTTGTCATTATGGACATATTATTTAATGTTTAAGATGATCTGAGCAATTTTTTTTTAACTTTTATTGGACAGGTTTTAAGAGATTTTTTGACAAAATTTAAGTCCCATTGGACACATTTTGAGTCCATTTGAGCAAATTTTCAACAGTTTTAAGTTGATTTGAGCATTTTTTTTATATAAATGCATAGTCCTGACAGTGAAGCACAGAAGTTATTTGGACACATTTTGGGTCTTTTTAGTCGCTTTTTTGACCAATTTGGGAAATTCTGGATAGATTTTTGTCATTTTGAACCATTTTTGAGTTGATTTAAGCATTTTGGACAGGATTTGAGACATTTTTGACAAATTCAGAGCCACGGTGGACAAAGTTTGAGTCACACTGAGTCAAATTTTTGAGTCAAATTTAAAGTCAATATAAGCCACTTTTGAGTCATTTTGGACAAGTTTTGAAAGATTTTTGATAAATTTTAAGAGTCGTATCACATATTTAAAGTACATTTGAGCAAGTTTTCAAGTCGTTTTGAACATGTTTTGAAGCGATTTTGTCATTTGGGGAAATATTGAGTCGTTTTGAACAATAGTTAAGTTATTTTTGACAGATTTTGAGTAACGCTGCACAAATTTTGAGTAGATTTGAGCAAATTTGGAGTCATTTTGGACTCTTGTTGCACCATGTTGGACGGGATTTTGTCATTTGGGAGAAATCCTGAGTTGTTTTGAAGAATATTAAAGTTATTTTTGACAGGTTTTTATCATTTAGTTGTTGTCAGATTGATGGATTTGTTTCATTTCAGACTTTTGGAGTCTTTCTGAACAAACTGAAATAAAGGTGAGCTCACTTTCCTGTAAGATTCAACAAACAGAACTCACAGAAGGTGTTTTTATGGAGCTTCTTGTGGATTTGGTGTTTAAAGACTGATCCATCCCTGTGTTGCTGGTTTTCTTTTACCTCCAGCTGGCAGGTGAATAAAATCATCTAAAAACCTCAGCAGACTTGTGCAGAGTTTTACTTATTTATAGCAGAGCAGAGGTGATTAAGTCCCGGTGTCTCCATCAGGACGGTTCCTCACTAATTATTGAAGCCATTTATTCTTCCATTGACAGCTGATATTAATGAGGCACATCTCCTCTGTTTTTAAGGCTTCAGCTTCTTGTTGCCGGAGACTCGACGCCGCTGCCTCCTTTAATCTTTTTCCTTTTTGAAATTCCTCCAGAAAACGTGACAAATGAGCCGTTTTATTCTGCTCCACTTTGTTAAATCGAGCTTTTCTCGCTTCGCTTTGTTCCATTTTTGGCGACGAGGAGTTCGAGTTCAAAGGAAGTTGGTTCTGTTCATCAAACCTGGTTGATTTGTGTCGACGTACCTGTGGTAAATACTCATTTAGGGTAAGTTCAGAGCAAGTTTTCATCAATTTTGAGTCATGTTGGACAAAGTTTTAGTCAAATTGGACAAATTTCAAGGCAGTTTGAGCAACTTCTGAGTCTTATTGGACAGATTTTTGTCATTGTGGACATATTTTGACTCCTTTAAGATTCAATTTGAGTGATTTTGGACAAATGTTAAGTTATGTTGGTCAGGTTTTGGTCATTTTGGACATGTTCGGAGTTATTTTGAACAATTTTATGGGTGGTTTTGGACACTTCTAAAGGTCATTTGGGACCAATTTTGATCATTTTGGACATGTTTTGACTGCTTCAAGACTAATTTTGTGTCGTGTTGGACAAATGTTGGTTTATGTTGGTCCAGTCTGTCCTTTTGGACATGATCTGAGTCGCTTTGATCAATTTATGGGTAATTTGGACACTTTTAGGAGTCATTTGGGACAAATTTTGATCATTTCGGACAAATTTTGCAGCAATTTGGATGCTTTTTTAGATAGATTTTTGTCACTTGGACAAATTTTGACATGTTTGGAACAATTTGAGTTGTTTTTAGGACCATTTTGTGATTTTGAATATTTTGTGAGTGATTATAGACAAGTTTTTGCTATTTAAGACACATTTTAAATGGATTTTGGGTAATTTATGAGTAATTTTGAACAAATATTTGGTAATTTTGTACAGTTTTTTGTCATTTTGGACATATTTTGACTCATTTAAGACACGTTTTGAATCATGTTGGCCAAATGTTAAATTATGCTGGTCAAGTTTTTGTCATTTTGGACATGTTCCAAGTCATTTTGATCAATTTGTGGGTAATTTTGGACACGTTTAGGGGCCATATGTGACCAATTTTTCCTTTCTACAAAGGCTTTTTACAAATCTGTGAATCCTGTGCAGACAAACAGACTTTGCACCTTTTATCTCCGATATTTTGCACATTAGTTTCGTAAATGTATCACGTGAGAGCTGCTGGACACCTTGAATTTCTCCAAAGAGGATGAATAACGCATGCATCCTGCACCATGCACGTTGGGTTTCTGCACATTTTGTCGTCTTTATGCACCAATAAATGAACCACAGGAAGGAAAGTCTGAACGGAGGCATCTAAAAATCTGCATGGGAGCTGTTTTAAACCTTAAACCTTCATGCACTTTGCAGGAACTCAAACTTCCATAATTGTGGAGACATGAAACGTCTTGAACAAACTCCGGTTCTGCTTTTAGACTCACTCTGGAGCTCTTTCTATGCACAGTTTGATAAATGAGGCCCCTGGTGTACATCTGCTTCACAAAGACCCCAAACTTTCTGCATTTAAAGGACTTTTTAGGGGTTTTTCCGAAGCTGGAGTGGAAAAACAAGCGCCGACAGTCGGCCCGGCGCTGAGGGTCAACCGGCAGAAGGTCGAGCATGAATGGGAAAATTCCAATTTTCTCTTTTGTTCTGCGCCGCTGCGGGTGGCAGAGCTGAATGACAATAAGCTCCTCTCTATGGAAATGTGACTGCCTCTGTGCAAATCACATGAATAACTTCTAAAAAGTTCAAATAAAAATGCATATGCAAATTAGGCACTCATACAGTATAGGCAGTATTGTCCCCGTTTCTTCTACGGCGTTCGCCACCACCGGAAAAACAAATACAGCAGCGGATGCGGCATATCTTACAGCCTGGCCTACATTTCCTGACTCGCAAGTACAATTTTTAGTGAGTCCCTCTGAGACGTGGAGAGATTCAGCCTCATCGGAGGCTTTCAGACGGAGCGTTGGAGCTTCGGGGAGGACGGCGGCGTCTTCGTCCGTCAATCCGTCCGTCCAGCCCTCTGCACCACATTCACCTTTTTTTGTTTTTTTCTTTTTTGCAATGACAGGAAACCACGGTAGCTCGAATTCTGACACTTTACCGACATCAAAATACACTAACAGCTGCGAAGGTTCAGCCACTTGCTTGTACAGGAGCGTAAAAGAGTCGAGGGTTACAGATGAGTGGTCGTCGTCGGAAACCCTGCAGCGTCCGTCCGTCCGTCCGTCAGCGGTAGAGGTAAGTTAGCGGCTCTCAGATGTAGTACTCCTTGACGTTGTCCCTGACTGGGTTGTGGAGGTGCAGCTCAGTCCTGTAGTCCGTGAACATGCCGTGTCGGTGCTCGTCCTTCACGCCGCCGCCCACAGAACCCACAGAAGAGCCGCCGCCGCCGCCGCCGTCCCTCTGAGCCCGACGCTGCTGGTAGAGGAGGCGGCTGATGACGGCCAGAGCGCAGACGGCGATGAAGACGACCGCCGTCACCACGCCTGAGGACACAACAGGAAGTAGAATCAGGAGAGGAAGAGGAGCTGAACCTGAAGCAGCGATCCGGAGATTCAGCTGCTGCAGGTTTTATAAAATCACATTGTTGAGGAATGTTGAGATCTACTGCAATTTACTGGTCTTTTTGATTTTATTTTGCACTCTTATTTGTGAATTTATTTGCTAATAATCCAGCATCAGAGAGCAGCACAATCCAGATGAATGGGAAAAAAGTAAACAAGAATAAAATAAAATAAATAAATTAAAAACAAAATTATATAATACAAAATAATAAATTCTAAAGAAAAATTAAATACAATTATATTAAATCACAAATAAAAATGATGAGAATGATATGATTCAATCAAAAATATAAATTTTAATTAAAACTAGAAATAAAACTAGAAATGAAATGACATTAAATGATTTAAAATTAATAAAATAAAAAAATCTATATTATAAATTTCAATTTGAATTAAATAACAGTAAAAATGAAATAGAAATAAAAATCCCAAAGAAGTTATATTAAATTAAATGAAAAGTATAAAATAATATAAACTTAATAAAATAATAAAATAAAATGAATAGTATGAAATGAAATGATATACAATAACAAATTATTAAATTAAATTTAAAAAAGACACCGGCTGTGATCATACCTTGCTAGAAGATGAACAGCTGTGATTTAGCTGCTGCAGGTTTTAAATGTGCAACATTTTAGATAACGTCTAAAAACTGGCATTAAATTTATTGATAAAGCAACTAGAGAACAGCCACCTGCTGCACGTTAGAAGACAGCAAGAATATGTACAAAAAACTGATCAAACCATAATAAATATATATAAAAATATGAAAATAGGACAAAAAAAAATTGATTTAGTAAAGCAAAAGAAAATAAATAATAACTATAAGAGATCAAGAGAGACCAGAATAACAACTTGTCATAAAACAGTTATAAATCAACTATAAAAATAGCAAAAAATAAATAAAAATTTTTAAAAAATCAAAGAATAAAAAACACACAAAACCACAAAAAATAAATAAATAAAGATGTCCAGAAAAAGGACAAAAACTTGTAAAATTAATTCGGTAAAACAAACAAAAATTAACATAAAATTAAAATAAAATTAAAAAACAAGACAGAAAACAGGACAAAAACTTTAAAACATAAACTATAAAAACTTAAATTTAGCAAAGCTAAACAAAAACAATATAAAATAGTAAAAAAAAAGACAGAAAACAGCACAAATTAATCAGTAAAATAACAACAATAAATATTAAATACTAATAAACAAGACAGAAAAACACACAGCAATTAATTTATAAAACAAAATAAACATAAAACAGTAATAAATCCGGATGGAACAGGAGGTAAAACTCAGAAGTAAAAGATGTGCAGCAGCATCAGACGTAATCAGATCTTTTCTAAAACGTCTCCAGTGAAGAGACTAAAATATCCGACGTTTGGAATCAAAGTTAGAATTATGGAAGCAGGACAGAATTAATGCCTCCAAGTGTAATCAGTACTTTTACTGAATATCATTAAGACATGAAAAAAAGAATCTGACATGAAAGAATCCCATAAAGTGAAGCAGAAACGCGTCGCTTTGATCACAAACACACAGAATCACTTAGATCTGGGAGGAAAAGTTCATTCAACGGATCCGTAAAGACGAGAAGATTTAAAGAAAAGTCACAAGAATCTCCAAACGACGGCTGAGGTTTCATTTGAATTAGATAAAAACAAGCATTCAGAGCATTAATTCTGAAGAAGGCTTTTGTTTGTCAATAAAAAATAAAGGTATTTAAACATTCATGAAGTGGGTTTTCAGACTAATCAGCTGAGCTCGTTACAGGTGGAGTCCAGTTAAGACTAATTAAAAGGTTAACTAACACAACCAGGAAGCAGCTGAACACAAAGAAAATGAATCAAAAACTTGTTTTTACGAAAAAATCTAACAACTAAATAAAACGAGAAAAAAGTGAATATTTACAGTCCAAACATGGTGTAAACACAGTTAGAAATACAACTACATTAATGGAAACAGGAAAGTTTTAACCCTCTGGACTGGAATTTTGTCATTCTGGGCAACTTTAAAGACATCATGGGCCATTTTTTAAATCCTTTTGGACAATTTCTGTCAATTTGGGAAATTTTTGAGTTATTTTGTACAAATGTTGAGTAACTTTGGAGAAGTTTCAATTAATTAAACCTCATTCTCAACAGTTTTGGACAAATTTTTGTAATTTTAGACAAAATGTTGAGATTCTGGCAAAGAGTGTTTAGCCAGAATGTTTTTTTTTTAAAAACATCATGGACAATTTTTAAAATCCTTTTGGACAATTTCCATCAATTTAGGCAATTTTTGAGTTATTGCTTTTATTTGTTCAACATTTTTGAAATTTTTGAGTCATTTTGGAAAAAAATTTGATAATTTCGGGAAATTTATGTGTCACTGCATAAGTTTCGAATCGTAGACATCTTGGACACACGTCAAGTCATTTTGGACATCATGGGCAATTTTTAAAATCCTTTTGGACAATTTCCACAAATTTAGACAATTTTTGAGTTACTTTGTACACATTTTGAGTCATTCTGGAGAAGTTTCTATTCATTTCTGCCACGTTCCAAACAGTTTTGGACAACATTTCGTCATTTTAAACAAAGTTTTTATATATTCTGGGAAAATTCTGAGTATTTCTGGACATTTATTTTCATCTTGGACATACATCAAGTCATTTCGGCCTGGCTAACTCCAAACAGTTTGGGAATTTTGTCGTTTTGGGCAATTTTTAAAATCCTTTTGGACAATTTCTGCCAATTTGGGCCATTTTGAGTTATTTTGGAGAAGTTTTAATTCATATCTGCCACGTTCCCAACAGTTTTGGACAAAATTTGGTCATTTTAGACAAGATTTTTATATTATGGGAAAATTCCTTGTCATGTTGGAACCACGTCTCTGAATCAGTCTTGACTTCTTAGTTGCACTGAAGAGCTTAAACTTGATGGAACCAAATCTCTCAGATGTTTATATGGATTCTACTTCGATTAATGAAGTAGTTTTGACTATTTTCTGCAGGTTTTGAGGTTCAGACGGTTAAAACGAAGCACCGAAAGCAGATATTTTGTCCCAGAAATGAAGAGTTTTATGTTAAATCCTGCTGATTTTAAACATAATTACTTGACCTTTGGGTGAAACTCTCTTATTTACTTCCTGCTGAGGAGACTGATGACTCTGCAGTGACTCTGCTGTAAATACTTCCACCCTTTGCTGTTTGTAATTAAACAAACCAGATGTAATCAGCGAGCTGAAGATGCTGCAGGAGCTCATTTTGTCGCTGAGCTCCACTAACCTTCTCCCGGCTTCAAATTACATCGGAGAGGATTCAATCTTCTCATTTAGCTTTTGGCAAGAAAGCAGACTATTGTTTGAAGGAGCAGCAGCTCAGCTCCAATCCAACTTATTTATTGTGTTTTGATTTGTCGAGCAGCATGTGTTGTTGGTTTTTATTGTTTTTTTTTTTTCCCTCCGTTAATTAGCTTGAAGTCTCACAAAGCCCGACGGTTCAAGCATGAGCAGAAATAAAGAACACAGAAAGCCCCACGTCGCTTCGTCAAATTTAATTTCAAACAAAACGGTGTAAGCGGCGATAATGAAAACGAGCCGGGATTAGAGGAGAGGCAGGAAGACGGAGGGAGAATGACAAACGGCCGACAGCTGAGGCTCCATTTCAATTAAAGAAATAAAAACAGACCTGCGATTACAGCCAGATCCTTCTGGGTGCCGCCGCCTCGCTGCTCCTTGTCTTTGGTCGCCGTCACCGCCTGATCTGAGGAGGAACAAAAAAATACAGTCAGAATTATTACTCTAGCTCCATCACTATGGAAAAAAAACATCACAGAGCAACACAAGCACTGCATGAAACACTCACTTTAATCTGCAGTTTCACGTCCATTACGAGCTGAATATTAAATAAAAATGAGCTCAGATTAACGGGAGTCTCTAATAATTCATATAATCCATGTTTTCAAAACAGCAGCTACAGTTCAGTTTGTTGCTTCCGGCTGTTTGAAGGAGTTTTTTCCCTCTGAGATGATTAAATATCTGCAGCAGAAGGATCCACAGGAGTGGACAATAAAATAAAATAGAAATAAAACTAGAAATTAAATGATATGAAATGAAAAATAAATACAAATAATATAAATTTTAAAAAAATAACAAAAATTAAATAGAAAAAAACTTGAAATTGAATGATATAAAATGAAAAATAAATAAAAGTAAAATGGAAATAAAACTAAAAATTAAATATGCAATTATCTAAAATAAAAAAATATAAAAATTATAATAAAAACAAAATAGAAATAAAAACAGAAATAAAATTCTATTAAATGAAAAATAGAAAATGTGATACATTTAAAAGAAAATAAAAAATAATTAAAATTAAAATAGAAATCAAATTGAATGATATAAAATTGAAATGGGAGACATAATATAATTGAATAAAATAAAAACAATAAAAATTGAAATGAAATGATGTAAAAAATCTCAAACGTGACAAAATTACAAAAATAAGAAAAATAAAACAGAAATAAAATTAGAAAACAAGTGACATGAAATGATATAAAATGAAATGAAAAATATAAAATAACATAATAAAATAATAAAACATAAGATAGAAATAGAATTTAATGACATGAAGTTACAAAAACAAAAAAAATTAAATAAATAATTAAATTAAGTAAAATGAAATAGTTGATTATTTTATAATACATTTTAATAGTTATTTATTTAAATTGAATTAAAAATAGAAAAATAAAATAGGAATAAAAATAGAAATGAAATGACATGAAAAATACAAAATAGAAACAATAATTAAAATAAATAGAAATACAAAGCAGAAGCATAATTATATGAATTGAGTAATATAAAAATATGTAAAAAGAAATAATATATAAAATTGAGAAAATAAATAATCTAAAATCTAATAAATAAAATATAAGTTACTAATTAAAATTTTATTTAAATATAGTACAAAATAAATAATAATAATATAAAAAACATAATATCTAATAAAATAATATAAATATTATATGCATAAAGTATAGTAAGTATAATCATTAGTCCAGAATTTCAGATTTAGCTCTGAACTAGTCGGGTTAATCTCCATAATCTTTAATGCTGTTGGATCTTAAACCAGTTCATTTAAACTCTGTGATCAATAAATAAAGAAACTCTCCTTCCAGCAGTTATAATCAGGTAAAGCTACATTTTCTACAGTTTTTATAGGTTTTTAATGCCTGAAATGTAAATTATTCAGACAAATTCACAGCAGGAAGTAATAAATGAATGAATAAAAAGATGTTTCAGCTGCAGTCAGCAGCTCTGGCCTGATTATTGTTCATTATTTATTACACACATTTCTAACTTTCTCCTATGCCGTCGCTGTTGGTCCATTTAAAGGCTCAGTTCAACCAAATTATTATGAGAATTTAACTAAAATTAACACATTTCCAACGCTCTGATCCATTTATACAAACAGAACGACAAACCGAGAGAATAAAGTCAAGTAAAAGTCATCTTACTGAGATTTTTTTCTCTAATATTTCTTTTAATATTTGGTATTGAGGCAACACAAAAGTAACCGAAATTTTAAAAATGATATAAAATGAAATTAAAAAGTTTAAAAAATTAAACTAAAATTCAATAAAATAATTGAAATTTAATTCTATAAAAATGATCAAATATATGAAATAAAATTTTTAAATATATTTAAATCTAATCAAAAATAATAAAAATAGAAATGACATGATCTCAAGATATAATGGAAAAGAAAATTATATATAATAATAAATACGAATGTGAAGTAGAATAAAAATTATAAGCAAAACATGTTAAATAAAACAAACAGGAACAAAACACAATCCACATAAAATAAAAAAATACTTTAATAATCCTAATATCATTGTTAGAATATTATTATTAACATATTAATATACATTATTATATATTATATTATTTTATAATAATATATAATAAACATCATTAGAAAATAACATAAAATCTGGCAAAATAAAACAAAAGATATAATGGAAAACAAATAAAAACAGAAAAAAATCCACAAAAAATAAAAATAAAATAAATGAAATTAATGAAATAAAAATATAATCTTAAGAAAATAGAGATAAAATAAAAATGAAAAATATAAAAAAATAAAATCTAATAGTATATTTTATTTATTTCATATTTTTAATTTTGATATTGCTTTATTTATATTTTCTTAAGCTTTATTTTAAATTTGTTGAAACTTTAAACAAAATAATAATTTAATAATTATAATATTACTGTTACAACATTATTATTAATATAATAATATAGATTATTATACATAATAATAATAATAACAACAACAACAACAACAACGACAACAATAATAATAATAATAATGATATAATGGAAAACAAAAGCAGAAAAGTAAAGCTAGCTCACAGGATTGTATTTCTTTAATCTTGTTCTTCCTGGATGAATTTATTTTTTAACAGGTAATTTCTGAAGAAGATGTTTTTTTTCCTCAGAATTCTGACCTGAAATTTTAAAAGTCTAATAAATGTTTTACATCCTCGTCAGCAGCAGCATTTGAGTGTTAATCCATTTTTAAATCATTTAAATCATCCCTGCAGCACAATAAAGCAGCTCTTCCCTCTCTGGGCGTCTCTAAATGAGCTCTAATTGTCGTCTGAGTTGAATGTAATTAACAGAGACGCTCCATTAGCAGGTTAGCTCATGTTCCACTCGTTTAACTCGTCTTTAAGGAAGTTATTCCTCCACCAGGTGAAGCTCATTCATGTCGCTGCCAAACCAGCCGCGAACAAATCATGAATCTCTGTGAACTCGGAGCTCAAAGTGCTGCAGAGAAATCAGGGCAGCGTCTCAAATTAATCCTCCTTTTATCATCTGACGCACTTTTCCCTCAGGACAGCTTCTGTCATTGTTTTCATGCTTTTATCGTGTATATTTATAAACTGTATGGATGCAGCCAATTACAGGAGCTCAGAGCTGGACTAGAAAAGGATCAGAAGTTTCCCTTTTATTGCTTTCAACGTTGAATAATCGGCAATTTAATTTGGCTTTTATTGGCAAGAATTTACAAAAGAAAACAGAAAGTAATGTCAGTTAATTAAAAATAGAAAATGTAAAAGTGAGTCTACAAGCATGAGACCAAGAACATGAATAAATCTGACTAGAGCAGGACGTCCTCAAAAACTGAGAGACTAGAGAGGGAGGCCACCAAGACTCCTATGACTCCTCTGAAGGAGAAAGAGACTAGAGAGGGAGGCCACCAAGACTCCTATGACTCCTCTGAAGGAGAAAGAGACTAGAGAGGGAGGCCACCAAGACTCCTATGACTCCTCTGAAAGAGACTAGAGAGGAAGGCCACCAAGACTCCCATGACTCCTCTGAAGGAGAAAGAGACTAGAGAGGGAGGCCACCAAGACTCCTATGACTCCTCTGAAGGAGAAAGAGACTAGAGAGGGAGGCCACCAAGACTCCTATGACTCCTCTGAAAGAGACTAGAGAGGGAGGCCACCAAGACTCCCATGACTCCTCTGAAGGAGGAAGAGACTAGAGAGGGAGGCCACCAAGACTCCTATGACTCCTCTGAAGGAGAAAGAGACTAGAGAGGGAGGCCACCAAGACTCCTATGACTCCTCTGAAGGAGAAAGAGACTAGAGAGGGAGGCCACCAAGACTCCCATGACTCCTCTGAAGGAGAAAGAGACTAGAGAGGGAGGCCACCAAGACTCCTATGACTCCTCTGAAGCACGGTGGTGGCATCCTGATTATAAAGCATGGTGGTGGCAGCATCATGATGTGAAGCATGGTGGTGGCAGCATCATGATGTGAAGCATGGTGGTGGCAGCATCATGATGAAGCATGGTGGTGGCAGCATCATGATGTGAAGCATGGTGGTGGCAGCATCATGATGTGAAGCATGGTGGAGGCAGCATCATGATGTGTAGCATGGTGGTGGCAGCATCATGATGAAGCACGGTGGTGGCAGCATCATGATGTGTAGCATGGTGGTGGCAGCATCATGATGTGAAGCATCGGTGGAGGCAGCATCATGATGTGAAGCATGGTGGTGGCAGCATCATGATCAGTGATGCTAATACTGACTAAATCCTGACTATAACAATCTGTGGTTTTTCCTCTTTCCAGTCCTACATGATGTTCAGAATGTGTTGATGTAAACAGAAGCTTCTCTGGTAGAACTCCATCTGTTCTGATGGACAGATGGACCTCCACCTCCACCTCCACCGTTCCCCAGCGATCAGCTGCAAGTCTAAAAGTTTAACAGTCTCCGTCTGGCCTCGCTGCTGAACTTTGATTTTTTTCCGGCGAGGCTGCGACCTGAACCTTGAAGGAAAGTTTGTGAAGTGGAGCTGCTGCTTCCAAATCTCTTTTATCCGGGTTAGATCCCCGTGAATCCAAGCTGCCGGCAGCCCAGCTAAACGTGGAACAGTCCATCTTTCATCTTCTCCACATCATCTCTGCTCAACTCTGACAAACATGTGGCTCCGGTTTCATCAAAACACGTCGGCTAGCGGCTAAAATAAGACAGATTAATTAGTGCTGTGGCTCATTTTTACTTATTTTATTGTGAAATGTCAGCTGACTTGATGCACTGATGCAAAGATGGAAGGAAAAGCATGTTTAAGATGCTGCAGGCAGGAAAAATAATGAGTTGACTTTTTTTAAAATCTCTTTTCTGGTTCATCTAAATGGAGTTTGCAGGTTTGACCTCTTTAACTTTGGGAATCTACAGTAACAGGAGCGGAAAACCTAATTTTTATAGACTTTTTGGTAGATTTTGTCACATAAATGGTTTTCAAATGAATCCTCTGAACTCCAAGCAGCAGTTTCTGGGTGTTTTCTTCATTGTGGTTCATTTTTCACTGCAATCTAAAATCCTGAAGCTCTATGGAAACAGATCATGAAGAAACAGAGGGATGGAAATTTTCAAAAAAACAAAAATTTTGAGTCATTTTGGGTTCTGAATAGTTTTGAAGATGAGTTTTGTCATTTTAAGCATTTTTTTTGTACAATATTTGAGTACTTTTGGAGTAAGTCATTTCAGCCTGGTCAACTTTCACATAGTTTCGTAATTTTGTGATTTTTGGGTAATTTTTTAATGACATCATGGACAATTTTTAAAATGCTTTTGGACAATTTCCGTCAATTTGGGCAATTTTGAGTAATTTGTACAATATTTTTTGGAGAAGTTTCAGTTCATGTCAGTCAGGTTTCACATAGTTATGGACAAAATTTTGTCATTTTATGCAGTTTTCTAAGAAATCCTGGGCATTTTTAAAAATCATTTTGTACAATTTCTGCCAATTTGGGCAATTTTCAGATTATTTGTCCAAATTTTGAGTTACTTTGCAGAAGTTCTGAACAGTTTCGAACATTAAATTTGTCATTCTGAGCATCTTTAAAAATTGTTTTGTACAATATTTGTCAAATTTTATGTATGTCATTTCGGTCTGGCTAATTGTAAAAAAAATTGGGAATTTTGTCATTTTTAAGCAATTTTTTAAAGACATGATGGGCAGTTTTTAAAATCCTTTTGGACAATTTCTGTCAATTTAGACAAATTTTGAGTAATTTTGGACACGTTTCAATTAATTTCTGCTATGTTCCAAACAATTTTAGACAAAATTTTGTAATTTCAGCCAATTTTTAAAGACATCATGGGCATTTTTAATATTTTTTTGGACAATTTCGATAAATTTAGGCAATTTTTGAGTTACTTTATGCAACTTTTGAGTAATTTTTACCTTGCAGAGTGTGACTAATAAAGTTTTATCCTGCAGTATTACTGCTGTGTTCTACCTTGCAGAGTGTGATTAATAAAGTTTTATCCTGCAGTATTACTGCTGTGTTCTACCTTGCAGAGTGTGACTAATAAAGTTTTATCCTGTAGTATTACTGCTGTGTTCTACCTTGCAGAGTGTGATTGATAAAGTTTTATCCTGTAGTATTTCTGCTGTGTTTTACCTTGCAGAGTGTGATTAATAAAGTTTTATCCTGTAGTATTTCTGCTGTGTTTTACCTTGCAGAGTGTGACTAATAAAGTTTTATCCTGTAGTATTTCTGCTGTGTTCTACCTTGCAGAGTGTGATTAATAAAGTTTTATCCTGTATTATTTCTGCTGTGTTCTACCTTGCAGAGTGTGATTAATAAAGTTTTATCTTGCAGTATTTCTGCTGTGTTCTACCTTGCAGAGTGTGACTAATAAAGTTTTATCCTGTAGTATTACTGCTGTGTTTTACCTTGCAGAGTGTGACTAATAAAGTTTTATCCTGTAGTAATACTGGTGTGTGTTCTACCTTGCAGAGTGTGACTAATAAAGTTTTATCCTGTAGTATTACTGGGGTGTGTTTTACCTTGCAGAGTGTGACTAATAAAGTTTTATCCTGTAGTATTTCTGCTGTGTTTTACCTTGCAGAGTGTGATTAATAAAGTTTTATCCTGTAGTATTACTGCTGTGTTCTACCTTGCAGAGTGTGACTAATAAAGTTTTATCCTGTAGTATTACTGCTGTGTTCTACCTTGCAGAGTGTGTGACTAATAAAGTTTTATCCTGTAGTATTACTGCTGTGTTCTACCTTGCAGAGTGTGACTAATAAAGTTTTATCCTGTAGTATTACTGCTGTGTTCTACCTTGCAGAGTGTGATTAATAAAGTTTTATCCTGTACTATTACTGCTGTGTTCTACCTTGCAGAGTGTGACTAATAAAGTTTTATCCTGCAGTATTACTGCTGTGTTTTACCTTGCAGAGTGTGACTAATAAAGTTTTATCCTGCAGTATTTCTGCTGTGTTCTACCTTGCAGAGTGTGATTAATAAAGTTTTATCCTGCAGTATTACTGGTGTGTGTTCTACCTTGCAGAGTGTGACTAATAAAGTTTTATCCTGTAGTATTACTGGTGTGTGTTCTACCTTGCAGAGTGTGATTAATAAAGTTTTATCCTGTAGTATTTCTGCTGTGTTTTACCTTGCAGAGTGTGTGACTAATAAAGTTTTATCCTGCAGTATTACTGCTGTGTTTTACCTTGCAGAGTGTGACTAATAAAGTTTTATCCTGCAGTATTACTGCTGTGTTTTACCTTGCAGAGTGTGACTAATAAAGTTTTATCCTGCAGTATTACTGCTGTGTTTTACCTTGCAGAGTGTGACTAATAAAGTTTTATCCTGTAGTATTACTGGTGTGTGTTCTACCTTGCAGAGTGTGATTAATAAAGTTTTATCCTGCAGTATTACTGGTGTGTGTTCTACCTTGCAGAGTGTGATTAATAAAGTTTTATCCTGCAGTATTACTGCTGTGTTCTACCTTGCAGAGTGTGTGATGTGGACTCGGCCAGAGCTCCACAGTTGGACTGGACCAGCGGGCCTCTGATGGTGATTAAAGAACTCCCTCTGTTGGTGAGCGCCGCCTTCAGGGGGGCGACGTGGTTGAACTGGACGGAGGACAGGCAGCCGATGAAGCCTTTAGACGCCGCCTGCAGCACCTCCTCGTTCAGGTTCTCCATCCCTGAGAACAGAGCAACCTTTCAGAACAGAAGAACCACAGCAGCAGCGTTTTCCGTTTCTCATTCCTGAACACTTACTGGTGACCTTCCCCAGCGTCAGCGATCTGATTAGGATCAGCTCCGCATCCGATGACAGCGCGTACTTTCTGTGGACGTCCTGGTCGATCTGGTCGAGTGGAGACAAATCAAATAACAAGGCGGTTACAAGAAACCCAGACTGAAGCATGGCAGAGCGCTAATGGTGTTGGTGTTCCTGAGCCCACGGTGGAGGAGCTGCTGGAGTGGATTGGACCTCCTCACCTCCGACGCATCGCTTAACATGATGAAGAGCAATAAAGCTGCAGGATTCGCCTACCGACCGCCTGCAGCGGAGCGTTTACAGTCCGGGAGAGATTCCATTACATCAGGAGACTGATTCCAACACCTCCTCTCACCCAAATTCAATTTTACCCTCAGAGCATGTACCATCGGCCACAATCAGCTGATTAATGTAATGTGCTGCACGTAGGCGGGATTATATGATCCGACTGGACAGACAGGAAGAGATTAACATCGACTAAAAGACACACAAAATCTACACAAACTAATGCAAAACAACCCAAAGACACACAAAATGACCAGAAAGTGATTAAAACTGACAAGAAAACACACAAAACCAAGACACACAAAATGAACACAAACTAATGCAAAATGACCACAAAGACACACCAAATGACCAGAAAGTGATTAAGCCTGACTAAAAGACACACAAAATGAACACAAACTAATGCAAAATGACCACAAAGACACACCAAATGACCAGAAAGTGATTAAGCCTGACTAAAAGACACACAAAATGAACACAAATTAATGCAAAATGACCAGAAAGAGAATAAAACTAACTGAAATAGATGCAAAATTAAGAAAAACAGACACAAAACAGCAAAGACACACAAAATGAACACAAAGTAATGCAAAATGAGCTAGAAAGACACACAAAATGACCAGAACAGTGATTAAAACTGACTAAAAACACATAAAATGAACACAAACGAATGCACAATGACCACAAAGACAAACAAAAACAGCAGAAAGAGAAAAAAATTGACTGAAAAGATGCAAAATTAATGAAAACAGCCACAGCAATGACACACAAAATGACGACAAATTAATACAAAATGACTGCAAAGACACAAAAAAATGACCAGAAAGTGATTAAAACTGACTAAAAACACATAAAATGAACACAAACGAATGCACAATGACCACAAAGACAAACAAAAACAGCAGAAAGAGAAAAAAATTGACTGAAAAGAGGCAAAATTAATGAAAACAGCCACAGCAATGACACACAAAATGACCACAAATTAATACAAAATGACTGCAAAGACACAAAAAAATGACCAAAGACATTAAAACTCACTAAAAAACACACAAAATGAACACAAATTCATGCAAAATGACCACAAAGACACAAAAAATGACCAGAGATGTTAACACTTCCTGAAAAACACACAAAACAAACATAAATTAATGCAAAATGACCACAAACAAACAAAATAATCAGAAAGAGAATAAAACTGACTAAAAAATGTGCAAAACTAATGAAAACGGATCATATTGTCTGACTACATCAGTCGACTCTACTCTGAATCGACCGTTTTGCGTTGGAAAAAAACTAAATTTCTCTGCCATCGAGACGAGTTTCTTTTCAGACAGAATGTTAAAAAGTTAAAAGTGTTTCTGAAGTCGGTGTCCTTTATAACGGCGAGGCCACTAGAAGCAATTAGTAAAGGTCAGGAGGAAAACATTTGGCCCATGGCCAGAGCTTTGAGTTGTCCTGATAAGGCCAAGAGACAAAAACAATCTCCAGAATCCAGCCGGAAATGATGACAAACCCATGCAGAAACACAACAGACAATCAGACAGCTGAGGCTGAAAAAACAGAAAATTATTCATTCAGTCAGACGCCAGAGATCAGCTGTTTTTAAAAGACATCAAGTCAAATTATAAAAGCAAAAGAACATTTAGCTAAATAAAACCAATAAACATGATCTGTCTGATAAAATCATCGCAACGCAAATTAAAATAAAGTCATCTGAGAAACTCTAAATGTGCAAACAATATCATTATTCTGCAGATAAACTGTGCGATTAAAATGTGAAATTAAATACGGGGAAGTAGAAGAGCTCAGTGGGAGAAGCAATAAAAAAGAGACGCAAAATGACCAGAAAGAGATTAAAACTGACTAAAAAACACGCAAAATTACCACAAATTAATGCAAAATGACAAATAAAATACAAAACACCGTTCAGTAGAAAACCGAACTGATTAGGTCTCTAGAAATGTTTCGTAAAGACGACAAATGTCTTGTTTTGTCCAACAACATTGAGTTTACGGCCATAAAGGAGGAAAGAAAACAGCAAATATTCCATTTAAGACGCTGCAATCACACAACGAGGCTGTTTTTATGAAAGGAAATCACTCAAACTGATTAATCAACAATCAAAACAGCTGCTGATTAATTCAATAGCAGGAAAAATAATCAGTTATTTGATAAATTATCGCAGCTCGATTGAAATGTTTAAATCTTTATTTCACACTTCACTGAAAGTTCAGTCTAAACAAACTGACGTCATGTCGAGATGATAAAACAACTGAAAACACAAAACAAACAGAGACACACAAAACAGTGACAAAGACGCACAAAAAGAATAAAACTAACTAAAAAAGTGCAAAATTAATGAAAACAGACACAAAACAACAGCAAAGACACACAATATGACCAAAAAGAGAATGAAACCGACTAAAAAAGGTGCAAAATAAACAGAAACAGACACAAAACAACAGCAAAAACAAACAAAATGACCAGATAAGAATAAAACTGACTAAAAATGTGCAAAACTAATGAAAACAGACACAAAACAACAGCAAAGACACACAATATGACTCAAAACAAACACCAAAACAATGACAAACTACTACGAAGACACACAAAATGACCAGAAAGTGATTAAATCTGACTAAAATTAAAGCAAAATGACCACAAACAGGTGTAAAATTGCTTAAAACAAACACCAAGAGCCTCGAAACAGTAACAAAGAAACAAAAACACCACAAAGACGCACAAAAAGCCGAATCAACCCCAGAGAGAAACAAGGAAATACAGAGAGAAATGTAAAGTGAACACAAATAAATGCAAAATGACTGCCAAGACACACAAAATGAGCAGACGGGGAACAAATCGAGAGAAAAATAGATTCCAAATGACCAGAGACAGATGATAAAACCAGCTGTTAGACACACAAAAGAAACTCTAGAGGAAAAAGGGCTGCAAAGCGACACAAAACAACCACAAAGAGACGCAAAACAACCACAAAGAAACACAAAACAAATGCAAAGAGACACAAAACAACCACAAAGAGACGCAAAACAAACACAAAGAGACACCAAACAACCACAGAGACACAAAACAAATGCAAAGAGACATAAAACAACCACAAAGTGACGCAAAACAACCACAAAGAGACACAAAACAACCACAAAGAGACACAAAACAAATGCAAAAAGACATAAAACAACCACAAAGTGACGCAAAACAACCACAAAGAGACACAAAACAACCAAAAAGAGACACAAAACAGAAACAAAGTGACGCAAAACAACCACAAAGAGACACAAAACAGAAACAAAGTGACGCAAAACAAACACAAAGAGACGGAAAACAACCACAAAGAGACACAAAACAGCCACAAAGAGACACAAAACAGCCACATACAGACGCAAAACAAACACAAAGAGACGCAAAACAAACACAAAGAGACGGAAAACAACCACAAAGAGACACAAAACAGCCACAAAGAGACACAAAACAGCCACAAAGAGACACAAAACAACCACAAAGAGACACAAAACAACAACAAAGACACGCAAAACAGTCACAAAGAGACGCAAAACAACCACAAAGAGACGCAAAACAAACACAAACAGACACAAAACAGGCAGAAATAGACACAAAACAACCACAAAGAGACACAAAACAAACACAAAGTGACGCAAAACAAACACAAAGAGATGCAAAATGACCACAAAGAGACGCAAAATGACCACAAGGAGACACAAAATGACCAAAAAGAGACACAAAACAACCACAAAGAGATGCAAAACAATCACAGAGACACAAAATAACCTCAAAGAGAATAAAAACAACAACAGAAATGCAAAACAACCACAAAGAGACTCAAAACAACCTCAGAAACGCAAAAAAAACTAAGAGACACAAAATGACCAGAGACACAAAATGACAACAAAAACATTCAAAACCACCACAAAGAGATGCAAAACCACCTCAAAGAGACACAAAACAACCACAAAGTGACACAAAGCCACAAATAAGAGATACAAAATGACCACAAAGAGATGCAAAACAACCACAAAGAGACACAAAACAACCTCAAAGAGACTCACACTCAGAGCTGTGGAACATTTAGTTCATCTACAGGTAACATTTATTACTTCCTGCCATCAGCTGATTGGTTGAACAGCATGCATGACTCTGGGCTCACCTGTATATAGAGGTTCTTTCCAACTCTGTGGATTCTGATTCGATGAAGACGTCCGTCTGCCAGGTTGTTGAGGGCGGGGCTAAACACATCCGGACTCCTGTCAGTCTGCAGGTGATACCAGATCTGAAGACTTCCTGGAAACAAAACACAAAACAGACAGACTCTTATTGGAAACTGTTTTTAATGAAACATCACAGGGTTTAAAATGTGGGAGGAACAAGAAAGATACTTGTGAGGAAGGCCACCAAGACACTTATGACTCCTCTAGGTGGTTGCAGCATCATGATGTGAAGCATGGTGGTGGCAGCATCATGACGTGAAGCATGGTGGTGGCAGCATCATGATGTTGAACACGGTGGTGGCAGCATCATGATGTGAAGCATGGTGGTGGCAGCATCATGATGTGAAGCATGGTGGTGGCAGCATCATGATGTGAAGCATGGTGGTGGCAGCATCATGATGTGAAGCATGGTGGTGGCAGCATCATGATGTCAAGCACGGTGGTGGCAGCATCATGATGTGAAGCATGGTGGTGGCAGCATCATGATGTGAAGCATGGTGGTGGCAGCATCATGATGTGAAGCATGGTGGAGGCAGCATCATGATGTGAAGCATGGTGGAGGCAGCATCATAATATCAAGCATGGTGGTGGCAGCATCATGACGTTCCTCAGCAGCAGGTAGAGGCTAAATCAATCCAGTAAAATCTATAGAAATCCTGGAGGACCTGATGCCATCTGAAGAGAAGACTGGTTTTCCATCCAGACTCTTATTGTGAAACCTCGGAGTGTAAACTGAATTTTAGGTTGAAGCACCACAGAGTGCTTCTCTAAAAGCAGACATCAGAGCAGAGCTTCACGCTGAAACTGTGGCTGCTCATGTATAAATAGAGCTCTTGCGTTCCGGCTCCTTCAGCCGCCTTTCGAGAGTCTACAAATATTTATCTCATGGCTCTCCGCTCCACGACTGAACAAGTCAATATGAGCTCAGTGCTTCTCCCCACGGCGCACACAAAAACACACAAACACACAAACACAGCAGCGGCCAGATCAAAGAGTCAGAAAGCTATGCATTGTCAAGTGGAGCCGGGTCAATATTACAATTCCCAGCCTGTAAGTGAAGAGCTTTGTGTTGTGATTCCCTTTTCAGATCCTGAGAGCTCCGACACATGAAGGTCACCGTGGATGAAGAGCCTCCTCCGCCCTTCACGGTTCGCACAACAACCAGAGAGCACGAAAACCCCGCTTAAATACGAACGCTGTTTTATTTTTGTTTTGCACGTTTGTGAGTTGGCCGGACTACAGAGGAAGCAGCCAGAGGTTAAATCTCTTCATTGGGCGGTGAAGCGCTGAGGGGGCGGATGGAGTATTATGTTCACACCAGCAGCTGTGGTGCCAGGAAGATGCACATTAGCCGACGGCTCACTGTCAGCTCCCATCGCTTCGGGTTTAAATAAAGCTTCTCAGGTGCTAATCGCGTGTTTCACACACGGTTTTGACGAACACGTCGTCTGCACACGCTTAAGTAAACCCGCCGTGGCATCTGGAGAGCAGCTGGATCTCAGTCGGATCCCTCTAATTTAGACGGCTTTTTATTTCTTCCACAATCTCCGTCCGCCTCCGAGTGAACCTTCGTGACCGTCGAGTGGACCGATTCGAAGACATGGAAGCCTGGGTAATTATCATCTGGTAACCATGGCGACACATCTGTGTCAGCCTGCGAGTGTGGGGAATTTTCCCTCATAGCCAGACGCTGGAAAATAAAAGAAAAACAAGCTGGTGTCTGTTCTTCACCAGTTAAAGCTTGAGACAAAGAGAAAGACTCTGTTGGAAAAAAGCTCCAATTAAATCTGCACTAGAGTTCACCAGAAGACATGTGGAGACTCTGAAGACACCTGGAAGAAGGTTCTTTGGTCTGAGGAGACCAGGATGGAGCTTTATGTCAATCAGAGTAGACGAACATCATCACAAACACACCATGCTCACTGTGAAGCACGGTGGTGGCAGCATCATGATGAGAAGCACGGTGGTGGCAGCATCATGATGTGAAGCACGGTGGTGGCAGCATCATGGTGTGGAGCATGGTGGTGGCAGCATCATGATGTGAAGCACGGTGGTGGCAGCATCATGATGAGAAGCATGGAGGTGGCAGCATCATGATGTGAAGCATGGTGGTGGCAGCATCATGATGTGGAGCATGGAGGTGGCAGCATCATGATGTGGAGCTGTAGGAAACCACTCTATCAGGCCTGTTTTTACCTCTTTGTTGAACACGTATACAAAAGAAATACTTAACTTTTGCTGTAATAGGACAGCAGATTTAAAAACTTTTACAGCAAAAGTTAAGTATTGGCTGAAAGAAAAACAAGAATGTACTCACTTATGACATCAAAAAGGTCTGACTGACTGTGGATTGTGTCATTGTGCGTTTGTGTGTGGGTGTGGGTTATAGGTTTTTAATGTTTTCTGTCCTATTTTTATTTGTGTTGTTGATCCTTTGACTACTTTTACTTAAAAGCCCAACCAGGGACGGGAGTTTGCAAATTAGCTCAATGCTATACACTCTATATGTAATGCATCAGTTCTATGTGTTCTATGATAATCGCATGGTCCCTGATCAAATAAATGAATCAAATAAAATAAATAAAATCAAAACTGATGTTAAAAAAGGATTCACTGGCTTTGGAAGTTTTCTCCTTTTATTGTCTTTTCAATGTTGAGTCATGATCATTTTAAAAAAAAAAATTTTTGACAATAACTTACAAAAATAAAAGACTCTTTCATGTTGAAATTAAAGCAGATTTCTCCCAAGCAATGTCAAGTGATTGCATAAGTGTTTACTCCCTTTACAGTGACTCACCCAGTTCACCTCAGGAGCAGCCAGTTGGTTCTAGAAGCCACCAAGTTGATGAAATAAAGATGATCTGAGATCAGCGATTGTAGTATAAAGACTCCTGGATCTCAAGGTCCAGTCTCTGCTAGATCAGAACTCCTGGATAGAACTACACCATGAAGACTAAAGAACCAAGAAACTCTGAGAAAAGGTTGTTGAAAAGCATCAATCAGGACGATACAAGAACATTTCCAAGTTCCTGAAGATCTCCTGGAGTCCAGTTAAATCCATCATTAAGAAATGGAAGGAAGATGGAACCTGAATAAATCTGACTAGAGCAGGACGTCCTCAAGACCTGAGAGACTAGAGAGGGAGGCCACCAAGACTCCTATGACTCCTCTGAAGGAGAAAGAGACTAGAGAGGGAGGCCATCAAGACTCCTATGACTCCTCTGAAGGAGAAAGAGACTAGAGAGGGAGGCCACCAAGACTGCTATGACTCCACTGAAGGAGAAAGAGACTAGAGAGGGAGGCCACCAAGACTCCTATGACTACTCTGAAGGAGAAAGAGACTAGAGAGGGAGGCCATCAAGACTCCTATGACTCCTCTGAAGGAGTTCCAGCTTCAGCAGCTGTCAGACTAGCTTGCTGCTGGTTATCGGCGCAAATTCGTTAGTCAAAGATCACCGAAGTTGAATCTGACAAAACAGATTTGTACCCAATCAACACTTTCCTTCGATTCCCGGCGGATGATCTTTATCTTCTCCCACGTCTCTGATAGCACTTCATCTGCAGAGGTTTTCATGTGACAACAGGACGTAAACGTTTGGTGGAAGAAGCTAACAGAGCAGCTGCTAAATTTATCCGTCTTCCTGTGTGAACATCTTTTTTTGCCACTAATGAAGGCTAAAGATCGTCTTCAAAGCAGGATATAATTACCGAGCTGTACGTCTGGTTTTCAGTGCGTGTGTGAAGGGATACTGTGTGAGATTCGTACCGTTCCTGGCCAGGATGACGGCGATGTACTGCTGGCTGAAGGTGCTGACGGTCAGCAGCATGGCGGGCCGCTGGGAGGTGACGAAGCTGAAGGCCACGTCCTCTCTGGCCCGGCTGTCGGTGGAAACGCTGGAGGCCTGCGAGCTCCTGTTCTGCATCACCGAGAAGGGCTCCTGGAAGGTGTAGGTCACCGAGGACTCCCGGTCGAAGGACACCGACACCTCTGAACACACAGCGAGAGGAAAAAGATGGTTTTTTTAGAGCAGGAGGTGGAAAATGTGCTCAGCAGGGAGGTCAGGGAAGAGGATGCTTCTGTGTGCAGCTGAAACAGGCTGTGGAGATGTTTAAACTGCAATAAAGAGCCCAGATTCTGCTTCTTGCTGCCTTATTTACATTTTAAAACACCACAGATTTCTAATACTACATGAAACATGCACAAAGCATTCTGAAAATTGTCAAACTAACTCAAAAAGGGACCAAAATTACTGAGGTCTTCTTCAAAATGGTAAAAAATTTGCCCCAAATCTCTTAAAAATTGTCCAAGATGACAAAACAATATGAAAATATGTCTAATATATGTCTGCAACATGCCCAAAATGAATCAAAATTATTTTAAAATGCCTCAAAGAAGCTGACAGAATAGAGTAGAAAAATGACAAAAGCGACCACAAAAAGAGATGAAACAATATAAATCAGACATAAAATGAGACACAAAACAACATAAACAAGACATAAGATGAGAAAACAAGACAGCAAACAAAAAACTAGGCACAGAATGACAAAATGAGACTGAAAACAACAAAAATGAGACAAAATGACAAAGACAAGACACAAAATGAGAAAAATGTGACTGAAAACAACAAAAAAACAAGGCACAAAATGAGAAAACAAGACAGAAAACAAAAAACAGGGCACAAATTGCCAAAAATGAGGTATAAAATGAGAAGAATTTGACCTAAAACAAAAAAAGGCACAAAATGAGAAAAACGACAGAAATTAACAAAAATGAGACAGAAAACAACATAAACAAGACATAAAACAACATAAAAAAGATACAAAACGACAAAAAACAAGACAAAATGAGAAAAATGGGACAGAAAACAACAAAAATGAGACAAAATGAGAAAACAAGACAGACGACAAAAAACAAGGTGCAAAATGACAAAAATGAGACAAAATGAGAAAACAAGACAAACAAAAACAAGGTACAAAATGACAAAAAAGGCATAAAATGAGAAAAAAGACTGAAAATAACATAAAAAGATGAGAAAAATGAGCAGAAGATTAATGAGACAAAGAACAACAGAAACGAGACACAAAATAAGAAAAATTAGACTGAACAACAAAAATGAGACAGAAAATAAGACACAAAATGACAAAACAAGACAGAAAACAAAAAAATACGGTACAAAATGAGAAAAATTAGGCATAAAATGAGAAAAATTAGACTGAAAACATAAAAAATGAGACAGAAAACAACAAAAACGAGGTACAAAATGAGAAAAACAACCTAAATGAGACATAAAGGACAAAACAAGACAAAAAACATTTCTGGGTTGGACTGTCATGAAAATTGACTCTCAGATAATCAAACAAATTCAATATTTTCATGAAAACTGAGACCCAAGTGACGTAAAAGCAGGTAAATAAACTGTCATAGATCCTAAAGATAAACCTCTAAACCTGTAAATGTGCAGAATATCAACCTTTTTAATGAATATTTTAGATAAAATCATGAAATAAACCCGGTGGAAGTCCGTCCACGGCTGCTTTCCTCACATGTGGAGGTTTACACAACAACTGTCGGCTGGATTTACTCACCCACCTAAAAATAACCAGCGTTCGTGTCGGCCGAGCATAAAAACACGTTTCAGTATTTCATGCTATCTGAGGTGTTTTCATCACTTAGGGCAATTTATCAGATGTCACCTGACTCCCTCTGGATCCACGCCGGGCCTCGCTCTACATCTTTCTGTTTGCTTCCACACATTCAGCCCAGATCCCTGAGACCTACTAACAACTGTGATGAGCAGAACTGGTTCATTTCTGCTTCAGGTCGGCTCATCCTCACAGTCAGCCGTCAAAAACTGAAACCAGGCTGGAAAGTAGAACAGTAGGATCAGCTACATCCATCACCATACTGCTAAACTGTCCAAAAACACTTCAAATATTTAGAAAAATGTCATAATTTGACTCATTTGTCTTGAAAATGACCAAATATTCTTCTAAAATGACTCAGTAGATCAAAAATAATTGAAAAAGACCTACAATGTGTTTAATATGCCTCAAAACTTCTTGATAGTTACTCAAAAATCTTCTAACATGACTTAAAATCTGTCCAAAATGACTCAATATCTGTTCAATGTGGTAAAAACTTACAGCAATATAGCAAAAACATTAAAACTTAAACTTAAGTCTTGAAAACTACTCAAAGTTTCCAGAATAACTTATCAACAGTTACTCAAAAACCATCTGACATGACTTCAAATCTGTCTAAATGTCTTGAAAATGACCAAATATTTTTCTAAAATGACTTTGCAATCGTCCAAAATGCCTCGAGACTCCTTGATTATTACTCAAAAATGATCGAAAATGACTGAAAATCTGTACAAAGTGACTCTAAGCATCTTGAAAAAGGCTAAAAAAATGTCCAAAATGACTTAAATCTTGTTGAAAATTATTCAAAGTTTCCAGAATGACTCAAAATTTGCCAACAATTATGATTTGTTTAACATGCCTCAAAACTACTTAACAATTACTCAAAAATTAATACAAATTACTATAAGAGTCTTGAAAATTAAAAAAATTGTCCAATATGAATTCAAACCCCTTGAAAATTACTTGAAAAGTTTCCACAATGATTTTAAATCAGCTAAAAAATAACTAAAAAATTGTCCAACAGGAAAAAAAAAAACTTGTCCAAGATGATGTGTCCCCCAGAATGAGTCAAAATATTGTCCAAAATAATGTCCAAAATAACCCAAAAATAACTGAAATTGCTCCAAAATCTCCCGACATTTTTCCAATGCGGTAACATGATGAATTACTTTCTTCACTATGCTGATGTTTTACAGAAGTTAAATTAAAAAATACTCATATCTGAATAACAAATGCACCAAAGCACATCATTAAAGTTCATTAGAACAAATAAAGTCGACGACAGTCTGAAGCTTCTCCTGCAGGACAAACATGATGAATGAACCAGACTCAGAAAAACCTTTTCACAAAACACTTCAGGACACCTCAGCATGTGGAAAACTAATATCTTAACTTTCAGATTACATTTTCTAATAGAAAACAGTCAAACCAGGGCAATGAAGCAGAAAATCTCTGGACGCCGAAGCTAATAGAGTAAATAAATAAGAGAAAATGAACCTGGCTGAGGTTTTATTCTGTCATAAAGCAGCATAAATAAAAGCAACTAAAGATGTGAGCCTCCAGTGTAAGCTGAGGACACGAAACACTCCATAAAACACATTTTAAACAGCACAGAAAGCAAAGAAACGGTGGAGAAATCACTAAACTACAATAACTCACTTCCTGGGATGGTGATTATCAATCAAAATCTGCCCAAAATGACTTGAAAATGGTCTAAAAAATGACTCAAAGCTGCTTAAAAATGATCCAAACACTGTAGAAAATGTCTTGCTACTTGTCCAAACTGACTCAAAACTTTGCCAAAATGACGCAAATTTAGTCCAAAGCAACTGAAACTTACCAAAGTTTCTCAAGAACCAGACTAAAAATTGTCCAAAATGTACTTAAAAGTGTTTTAACTGTCTTTAAACCTGGCTAAGATTATGAAAAATTGTCTGCAATGACTCAAAATTGTCTAAAATGTCTTGAAATTTGCCCAAAGTGACTCAGAACTTTGCCAAAATGACTCTGAACTGTCCAAAATTACTAGACATCTTTAAAATTACTCAGCTTTTGTCCAAACTGACTTAAAGTTGCCAAAATTATGGAAAAATAGTGCAACAAGGCTAAAAATATGTCAAAAATGACTTGAAACTTCTTGAAAATTCCTCAGAAACTGTCCAGTTTGGCTGAAACTATCCAGAAAGACTCAAGAATTTTCCAAAATGATGCAAACTTTGTTCAAAGCAACTCAAACGTGCCAAACTTAATCAAAAACCAGACTAGAAAAAGTCAAAACTGTACTTAAAAAGTTTTAAGTGTCTTTAAACCTGGACAAAATTGTCTAAAATGTCTTCAAATTTGCCCCATAATACTCAAACTGCTTAAAAATGACCCCAAAACTGTACATGTCTTGAAACCTGCCAAGAGTGATTCAAAACTTTGCCAAAATTATTCTAAACTTGTCTTGAAAACTGTCCAAAATTACTGGAGGCTTCTTTTAAATTATTCAACTTTTGTCCAAATCAACTCAAAGTTGCCAAAATTATGGAGAAATGGTGCAACAAGGCTAAAAAAAATGTCCAAAATTTACTTAAAAAGTGTCTTAATTGTCTTCAAACCTGGACAATGATATCATGAAAAAAATGGTCTGCAAAGACTGAAAATTATCTAAAATGTCTTGAAATTTGCATGAAGTGATTCTAAACGTGGGTTAAAGTGTCTACCTACCCTGGTTACAGGTGGTTCCTCCATAGGCCGACTGAGAACAGTCAGACTGATATTAATGGACTAATGGTGATGATGTGTTTGTGTGGTTTAAAGTGTCTACCTACCCTGGTTACAGGTGGTTCCTCCGTAGGCCGACTGAGAACAGTCAGACTGATATTAATTAATTGGACTAATGTTGTGGTTTAAAGCGTCTACCTACCCTGGTTACAGGTGGTTCCTCCGTAGGCCGACTGAGAACAGTCAGACTGATATTAATTAATTGGACTAATGTGTTTTAAAGTGTCTACCTACCCTGGTTACAGGTGGTTCCTCCATAGGCCGACTGAGAACAGTCAGACTGATATTAATTAATTGGACTAATGTTGTGGTTTAAAGCATCTACCTACCCTGGTTACAGGTGGTTCCTCCATAGGCCGACTGAGAACAGTCAGACTGATATTAATGGACTAATGGTGGTGACGTGTTTGTGTGGGTTAAAGCATCCACCTACCCTGGTTACAGGTGGTTCCTCCATAGGCCGACTGAGAACAGTCAGACTGATATTAATTAATTGGACTAATGTGTTTTAAAGTGTCTACCTACCCTGGTTACAGGTGGTTCCTCCATAGGCCGACTGAGAACAGTCAGACTGATATTAATTAATTGGACTAATGTGTTTTAAAGTGTCTACCTACCCTGGTTACAGGTGGTTCCTCCATAGGCCGACTGAGAACAGTCAGACTGATATTAATGGACTAATGGTGATGATGTGTTTGTGTGGTTTAAAGCATCTACCTACCCTGGTTACAGGTGGTTCCTCCGTAGGTCGACTGAGAACAGTCAGACTGATATTAACTAATTGGACTAATGTTGTGGTTTAAAGTGTCTACCTACCCTGGTTACAGGTGGTTCCTCCGTAGGCCGACTGAGAACAGTCAGACTGATATTAATGGACTAATGGTGATGATGTGTTTGTGTGGTTTAAAGTGTCTACCTACCCTGGTTGCAGGTGGTTCCTCCGTAGGCCGACTGAGAACAGTCACAGATGTATCCGTTGCTCTTCTCCAAACACCGTCCTCGGTTGTGGCAGAGGCTGCTGGAGCCGCTGCAGTAACCGGGGCAACCGGAGCTGACGCCGGGCGTCATCCGGGCTCGTTCCTCCAGGTCGAAGGCGACGCCGTTCACCGTCAGCGAACGGATGCAGCCCAGGAAGCCTCGCTGCTGGGACGCCGTTCCTCCTGACAGGATGGAGATGGAGGTTCAGTCAGATAGAACATCCAGAAAACATCTGGAAGAACTTATCAAACATGGTACCAGAAGATCATAGATGATGGAATGGATCCAACTGGGGACAAATTTCTCTGTTATTGGTCTGTGAAAAGGTAAAGAGCAGAATGCTCCGATGGTGTGACAGTTTTCAGGTGAACTGCAGGCAGTGTAGAGACTGTAAACATGGAAATAGTTAAATATCTATAGGAGGAGGAGGCAAAAGGACAACACAAAGACATGAAACCACAAAAAGACAAAAAATGAGACACAAAATGACAAAAACGACACAAAATACAAAAACGAGACATAAAATGACAAAAATTAGTCAAAAAACAAGACACCAAGGGACAAAGATGAGGCACAAAACAACAAAAATGAGGCAAAGAAATGATAAAAAATGAGACAGAACAACTATAAAGAAACACAAAACAACAAATTGAAGACACAAACTGACTAAAATTAGACAAAAAACAAACACACAAAATGACAAAAAAGCGACAAAAATAAGATAAAATGACAAAAAAATTGACAAAAACAAGACACAAAATGACAAAAAAACAAAAATTATATAAAACGACAAAAATATTGACAAAAAAGGACACAAAATGACAAAAATTAAACAAAAAAACAACAAAAATAAGACACAAGATGATAAAAATTAAACAAAAATGAGGCAAAAAAATGATAAGAAATTCGACAAAACAACCACAAACACATGACAACAAAAAATGACACAATATGACAAAAATTAAGCAAAAAATGGAAAAAAGACACAAAATCACAAAAATGAGGCAAAAATAATAATAATAATAAAAAAAAAGACAAAATAGCCACAAAGAGGCATGAAACAACAAAAATAAGACACTAAATGAGAAAAGGGAGCATAAAGCAGCAGCAGCAGCAGCAGGGCAGTAAAACTGTCTCTGTGAGGCTGTAAACAATGTAAAGGGTTAAATACGTGACGCCCCTGAGGCTCTCTGGATGTTAACATGTTGAAGTTTCATGTGATAACGGAGGAAGGAGCCCACAGTGGCTAAAATGACGGGCTGAGAGCCTTTCATTCCCGGGTGTTTCCAGGACGACTGCGGGGGCTTCAGGACTGAATAGAAAGTGTCAGCGGCTCACTGACAGCTGCTAATTCCTGCTTTCCAGAGGTGGAAGACTGATGACTTTCTGCCTCTTTTTTCTCTCATAAATGAGCGATTCGTTTTCCGTCCAAACGGGGGAATAATCTGCTTCCACGGAGCCCGAGGCTGAAAAACGACGTCCGTTAAATCCTCTATTGTTTCAGATGGAGAGACGTTTACTGCATGTGTTTGGAAGCTCACATCTGGACTCTGAAATTCTTACTTTAGTGGCATATATGGTGAGAGCAGCAGCTTATTTCTTATTAAACATGGGCCACAACGCGTCCTTTGATTAAACCAGACGCAGCTCTGTTGTGTTTCATTTGTGTTGCATCACATTCGGTGGAGCTGCAGTGACGAGATTTTACAACAAAAACCTGAGAAGCCATTTTAAAGGTTCAATATCTGCACAAATAAAACTCCCACAGACGTGAAACTTGGTGAGGACTCAGAAAAAAATAGCTCCCAGGAGGTCAGAGTGATTAAATGGATCCATCAGTAGATGGATTTTTAATTACTGCCATTTAAAAATGGGAAAAAGTGCTAAATTTTCCATTGGGGTAGTATTGTGGCATACCAAATGGCAATATTAATCCATTTGGACAATTTTTGAGTAATTTTGCGCAGGTTTCAAGCCAATTTTGGACTATTTTGTGGCGCTTTGGACAAAATTAGTCATTTTGGACAAAAGTTGAGTCATTTTGGGCAAACTTGGAGTTATTTTGGGTGAAATTTGAATCATTTTGTACAAAATTGGAGTCATTTGACAAAATTGGGGTCAATTTAGGCAAAATTAGAATCATTATGGACCCATTTTGGACACAATTTGGGTTATTTTGGGCAAAAGTGGAACCATTTTCGACAAAACTGGAGTAATTTTAGGCAAAATTGGAGTAATTTTGGACAGGCTTTAAGTTATTTTAGACGGTTTTGAGTCCCTGTTTGTTCAGTGTCTACCAGAACTACTTTCAGTTGAAAAAATAGTCCGGTTTTATATCTTGACTGTTGTTTTGTGACTCATTTTGTCTCATTTTATGTTCAGTTTTTGTGATGTTGTGTCCTATTTTTCATTTTCTATCTCGTATTTGTCATTTTGTGCCTCATTCTTGTTGTTTTCTATCAAATTGTTGCCATTTTATTCCTTGTCTTTGTTGTTTTCTGTCTAATTTTTGTCACTTTCTGCCTCGTTCTCGTGGTTTTTAGCTCATTTAAATGCCTAACACGTCTCAGCAGTGAGTGCAGAAGACAAATTTGCCAGTTGGTCCCAAAACACAGTCCCAGCCATTAAAGGTTAAAAATAATTAACATGACAGTGACAAATGGCAGCGAACACCAGAGCTGCAACGATTAATTAATTATCAGTCAACCATTAAATTAATCAGCAACTATTTTGATAATCAATTAATCAGTTTGAGTAGTTTTTAAAGTAAAAACTGTTGAAATCCTTTGATTGCAGCTTCTTAAATGTGAATATTTTCTGGTTTCTTTCTTCCCATCTGAGAGTAAATTCAGTACTTTTGGAGAATAAAAGACATTTTTCACCATTTTCTGATATTTTACGGACCAAACAACTATTAAATGCATTCATTATGAATTCAGTTGTTCTCGTCTCAGCACTGGGTGAACATTGAGCAGGACTACCTGGTTGTTTTGATTTTCAATTAAAAAAAAAAAAAAAAAAACATAAAACAATTTACAAGCTATGCAATCTTAACCCAGTGATAAATACAACTTTGACTATAAAACTGTCAAAAATCATGCAAATCGATGTGATTATGACATTTAATAACTTCTAATTGTTGGAAAACGTTGCACTTTCTCCAATTTTCAAGGGCCAGTACTATAAAATTTGTCCCAAATTACTCAAAAATTGTCCAAAATTAATCCAATTTTGCTCCAAATTACTCCAGCTTTGTCCAAAATGACTCCTGTTTGTCCAAAATGGTTCCAATTTTGCCAAGAATGACCCTAATTTTGTCAAAAAAATAAAAAAATCCAATTGCATCCAAAATGACTCCAACTGACCAAAATTATTCCAATTTTTTCCAAAATGACTCCAGTTTCATGCAAAATGCCTCCACTCTTATCCAAAATGACTCCAACTGACCAAAATGGCTCCAGTTTTTCCCAAAATGACCCAAATTGTGTCCAAAATGGCTCCAATGGACCAATATAGATCCAATTTTGCCCAAAATGGATCCAATTTTGCCCAAAATGGATCCAATTTTGCCCAGAATTACCCTAATTTTGACCAAAAATGACTCCAGTTTTGTCCAAAATGGCTTTAAAACAGTTTTCATCCTATTCTTCTTTTCTTCATCATCATCTTCTTCTACATCTTCATCCTTCTTCTTCTTCGATGACCTTTTCTAACACTGTTAGTTTTTCTTCCTCATGTGTTTTTATTTGTCTTTCTTCTTCTATATCTTCAACCTTTTCTTCATCTTATTTTTGTCTTTTCCTTCATATTCTTCTTCTTTTTCACCTCCTTTTTATTTTTCTTCTTCATCTTCATCATCCTCTTCTCCGTCTTTGTCTGTTCTTCTTCCATGAGTACGTCCCCTTCTTCTTCTTTTTCTTCTCTTTCTTCTTGGTCTTTGTCTTCTACAGTGGGGATTGAAAGTCTGGGCACCCCAGGTAAAAATCTGCATTAATGTGCGTAAAGAAGCCAAGGAAAGATGGAAAAATCTCCAAAAGGCATCAAATTACAGATGAGACATTCTTATAATATGTCAAAAAAAAGTTAGATTTTATTTCCATCATTTACACTTTCAAAATAACAGAAAACACAATAATGGCGTCTGCAAAAGTTTGGGCACCCTGCAGAGTTTATAGCATCACCGCCCCCTTTGGAAAGCTGAGACCTGACAGTGTCATGGATTGTTCACAATCATCGTCTGGAAAGACTAGGCGATGTCAATCTCAAAGGTTTTAAATGCCCACCTTACCCCAACAATCAGCACCATGGGTTCTTCTAAGCAGTTGTCTAGAAGACTGAAACTGAAAATAGTTGACGCTCACAAAGCAGGAGAAGGCTATAAGAAGATAGCAAAGCGTTTTCAGATGCCAATATCGTCTGTTCGGAATGTAATTTAGAAATGGCAGTCATCAGGAACAGTGGAAGTTAAAGCAAGATCTGGAAGACCAAGAAAAATATCAGACAGAACAGCTCGCAGGATTGTGAGAAAAGCAAGTCAAAACCCACGTTTGACTGTACGATCCCTCCAGAAAGATCTGGCAGACACTGGAGTTGTGGTACACTATTCCACTATAAAGTCTTCATGGAAGAGTCATCAGAAGAAAACCTCTTCTACATCCTCACCACAAAAATCAGCATTTGAAGTTTGCAAATGAACATATAGACAAGCCTGATGCATTTTGGAAACAAGTGCTGTGGACCGATGAGGTTAAAATAGAACTTTTAGGCCAGAATGAGCAAAGGTACGTTTGGAGAAGAAAGGGCACAGAATTTAATGAATAGAACCTCTGTCCAACTGTTAAGCATGGGGGTGGATCAATCATGCTTTGGGGTTGTATTGCAGCCAGTGGCACAGGGAACATTTCACGAGTAGAAGGAAAAATGGATTCAATAAAATTTCAGCAAATTTTGGACGCTAACTTGATGCCATCTGTGAAAAAGCTGAAGTTAAAGAGAGGATGGCTTCTACAAATGGATAATGATCCTAAACACACCTCAGAATCCATGGTGGATTACATCAAGAGGCGTAAACTGAAGGTTTTGCCATGGCCTTCACAATCTCCTGACCTCAACATAATAGAAAATCTATAGATAGACCTTAAATGAGCAGTGTGACAGACAGCCCAGAAATCTCAAAGAACTGGAAGACTTTTGTAAGGAAGAATTGGCGAAGATACCTCAAACAAGAGTTGAAAGACTCTTAGCTGACTACAAAAAGCGTTTCCAAGCTGTGATACTTGCCAAAGGGGGAGGTGCATGCTATAAACTCTGCATGTGCCCAAACTTTTGCAGACGCCACTATTGTGTTTTCTGTTATTTTGAAAGTGTAAATGATGGAAATAAAATCTAACTTTTTTTTGACATATTATAAGAATGTCTCATCTGTAATTTGATGCCTTTTGGAGATGTTTCCATCTTTCCTTGGCTTCTTTATTTTTACCTGGAGTGCCCAAACTTTCTATCCCCACTGCACTTCTTTGTCCTTTTTCTTCTCCTTCTTCATCATCTTCATTTTATTTTCCTTCTATCTTCTAACACAGTGTTGGTTTTTATCCACCGTCTGTTTTCATTTTCTCTCTTTATTATCTACTGCTTTATCTCCTACCTTTCTTAACACTGTTGTGTTTTTATCTCCTTCTTTTTCATTATTCTTCTTCTTGTTGCCATTTTTTCTGCAGACCAACCACAGCTATGTTTCTGTGAAACAGTTTTTGCAGCTAAACGTTTTAAATGTCACATTTTAACCTAAAAATCCCTTCCACTCCCTCGTTTTTAGTGAAATGTTGGATTCTCTAATTAAATCTAATTATCTGAGCAGCTGAAGACAAAGACACTCATTTTTAAAGATGATTTAATCGGTTTGCTTTCTGTACTTTTCTGTAATTTGGATGAAACAGCATCTTTAATTAATTTAAAGGACAAAAACCTGTGTGAAGCTGAAAAGCAACAAGACAAATAAACTGCAGTAACTTATGTATAATAAACCGTGTTTTCATTAGCATCACACCGACGCTCTTCTGCCTTGTTTTCAGTTTGACTTCAGATGAATTCGTGCTCACAAAAGCACCAAAGCTGCAGATACTACTGCATTTAAGCAGCAGAACTGAAGCATCCCAATAATGATCCACTTTATATGCAAGAAAACACCAAAGAGATCCTCCAGAGGGAACGACGTTTGGACTTCTGCTGAAAACAAGAAAAAAAATAATAAAGAAAGAAGCCGGATTCACCTTGAGGACGACCGCCCTGTTCCAAATAATTTTGCTTTAGAGGATCTGTGCACTTCAGGTTAATGAGGCCACGCTGGATGAAGACGACGCGTCACAAGATGCAAATAATTAATGAAGTTACTGCAGCTTTTCTGTCACCTGCGTAAATTTCTCTCAGCTGCTGTTGATCCCAGAGCTGCTTTAAAAAAAACTAAAGAAAAGAAAACAATGTCTACATTTAGCACAAAACCTCATCTGAAGGCAGCTTTAGAGATCTGTGTAAAGCTGTAAAACTGAAGGAGCTCTGACAGGCTGAGATCTGGATGAACTTCGGCTCCGTTGGGCTCCGACCCAAATTAACCTCTGGTCATGAGCTACACAAAGTCAGAATATCCAGATTTTGGACATTTCGGCACCAGAAACACCCACATTCCAAAGTTACAAGTAGAATTTGGCACTTTTGACGAGAATTTATTATTATCTATTAGTATAAAGACTCCTGGATCTGAAGGTCCAGTCTCTGCTGGATCAGAACTCCTGGACAGAACTACACCATGAAGACTGAAGAACCAAGAAACTCTGAGAAAAGGTTGTTGAAAAGCATCAGTCAGGACGATACAAGAACATTTCCAAGTTCCTGAAGATCTCCTGGAGTCCAGTTAAATCCATCATTTAGAAATGGAAGGAAGATGGAACATGAATAAATCTGACTAGAGCAGGACGTCCTCAAGACCTGAGAGACTAGAGAGGGAGGCCACCAAGACTCCTATGACTCCTCTGAAGGAGAAAGAGACTCGAGAGGGAGGCCACCAAGACTCCTATGACTCCTCTGAAGGAGGAAGAGACGACAGCAGGAGGCCACCAAGAATCCTATGACTCCTCTGAAGGAGAAAGAGACTAGAGAGGGAGGCCACCAAGACTCCTATGACTCCTCTGAAGGAGAAAGAGACTAGAGAGGGAGGCAACCAAGACTCCTATGACTCCTCTGAAGGACAAAGAGACTAGAGAGGGAGGCCACCAAGACTCCTATGACTCCTCTGAAGGACAAAGAGACTAGAGGGAGGCCACCAAGACTCCAATGACTCCTCTGAAGGAGTTCCAGCTTCAGCAGCTGAGATGTTAGAGACTGTTCATCCAACAACTGTTGTCTGTTCTTCACCAGTCAAAGCTTCATGGAGACAAAGAGAAAGACTCTGATGGAAAAAGCTCCAATTAAATCTGGACTAGAGTTCACCAGAAGACATGTGGAGACTCTGAAGACACCTGGAAGAAGGTTCTTTGGTCTGAGGAGACCAGGATGGAAACTTTATGTCCATCAGACTAGATGATATGTTTGATGGACACCAAACACTGAACACCATCACAAACACACCATCCTCACTGTGAAGCACGGTGGAGGCATCATGATATGAAGCATGGTGGTGGCAGCATCATGATGTGAAGCATGGTGGTGGCATCATCATGATGTGAAGCACGGTGGAGGCATCATGATGATGTGAAGCATGGTGGTGGCAGCATCATGGTGTGAAGAAAGGTTGAAATTAGTAATTTTTTTTGGCAATTTTTGTCAAAACAGTCTAATTTTCTTGACCACAATTGAATGTACAAAATGCCAGAAAAAAGTTTTTTTTAGATTCTGTATGTTGAGGCTATTTTTTTCTAGAACTTCAAATCTACGACAAACTTTCCTGTGATGATTCTGAACCAGGTCAGATTAACAAGAACCTCCAATAATGCAGTGATTTTCTCTGTAACATTCCCTCCTTCTATAAGTTCCATTATATATATATGTGGTTCTACTGAAATAGCACAAAGACATGATCGCCCATGTGACCTTATTAGGCCTGAATGGAGAGAAACGACATGATGCCTCATGAAAATGAAACCTCGTATCCGCAGAGGAGGAATATTACCTCCTGTACATTATTTCTGTAGGTAAATGATCCATTAGCTGCATGAAAGAAGGAAAAAAAGCTCTGATTTTTATAATGGTATCTGTCTGTGATATTACTGAGGACGCATTAAAACGTCGCAGAGCCGCCACGCTCCCCGAACACCGCCGTAATGAAAGAACAATAAAATAAATTATTTTTTTTCCGAGCGGCTGGAAGAATTGATTTCTTAATACAAGGGAACGGCGTACCTGAACACAACACCGGGATGATGTATGTGCATTTAAAGGGGCTTTGTTAGCTGTAATCACTTCTGCCCTGCATGCAGCCGCCCAGGAGATAAATCTGTACTGCGACAACATGCAGAGGACAAAACCTGAGCACAACAACTGCAACGTCAGGGGAGAGTCGACCTCCTCGGTGTGGACGGCTCTCAAAATAAGCTCAGTGAGAAAGGCGTCTGCAGTCAAACAATAACTGACAAAAAAGTCTAAAATTGTGAATATTTTGAGTGAAGTTTAGTACTTGTGCAGCCATGTCTAAATTGTGTCTAAAATTCTGCATATTTTGAATGGAGTCTGGTCTCATAAATGTCTATTCAATAACACTAGAACGGCATAAAGTCACACGTAAAAGTCTACTGCAGATGTTCACAGTCACGTCTAAAATTTTGAATATTTTGAATGAAGTCTGGCATTACAGATGCCCATGCAGCCATTTAATGAAGGCATAAAATTCGAGATATTTTGAATGGAGTCTGGTACTAAAGATGTTCGAACAGCCACAACAGAACTGCATAAAGTCACGTGTGAAATTGGGAAAAATTTGAATGAAGTCTGGTACCAAAGACGCCCATGCAGCCATTGAAGAAATGCATGACATCAAGGTTAAAATTCGACATATTTTGAATGGAGTCTGGTGCCATGGATGTTCCTACAGCGACAAAGAAACTGAAGAACGTCACGTCTAAAATTCTGCATATTTTGAACGAAGTCTGGTACTGTAGATGCTCATGCCGCCACACAAGACTCACCCGTCACATTTTTCATGCAGCCTGTGAGAAGATAAATCTGATAAAACTTCAAAACAAGCCCCGTCTTTCCTTTAACGCTGCTCCTGTCGATATTTTGTGGCCTAAAAATGTAACCGACTGATGTGAGAGGTGTCACTTTGAGCGCGTTTCAGCTCTTTGTTTCGCTTTTAATTGCCTGCATATCGGCTGTTTCTGTTCCCTCTCATCGATTCCATCATCCTCGTCTCCAGTAGCTGGTTGCAGATTTAAAAAAAAACTGAACAAAACAAGGCGGCAGAAGGACAAAGTCAGCGATTCGCTGGTGAACATATTGGAGGATTACGTGCAGCCATTTTGGACACAATTGGGGTAATTATGGGCATAATTGGACTCAAAATTGGGATCATTTTGGACAAAATTAGGGTAATTTTGAAAAAAAAGGGTAATTTTGGACCAATTTGGAGTCATTTTTGGCAAAATTGGTCAGATTTTGGACACATTTGGGGGCAATTTTGGGGATAACTGGACACACTTTAGGCAAAATTGGGGTCATTCTGGACCAAATTGGAGGCCTTTTGGGCAAAATTGAACCTGTTTTGGACACAATTAGGGTAATTTGGGGCATAATTGGACTCATTTTAGGCAAAATTGGGGTCATTTTGGAAAAAAATAGGGTAATTTTGGACCAAATTGGAACCATTTGGGGCAAAATTTGAGTACTGTTGGACAGACTTTCAGTTATTTTGGACGGTTTTTGAGTTGTTTTAGACTTATTATTGTTACTTTGGGCTCCATCAATTCCATCAATATATTTCCTGTTTGCCACTAAAAAAACCAACCCTGAACATATTGTAGAACTACGTGTAAAGGAGTCATGGATATATTCAGCCTCCATTAGCGATGAAGATGTTGGACACCTTCCTCTGAGATTCTGCCTCCACATCTACATGATTCATCACATTTCCGCAGATTTGTCGGCTGAATGTGCTTCGAGCTGCCAGTCTCCGGTTCTACAGCATCCCAGAGGTGTTCTGCTGGATCCAGATCTGCTGACTGGAAGAAGCAGCTAAACTGTCTGTAAACGGATGCAGACAGTCAGCAGACTGTTGGACTGACGCCGAATCTGCATGAGATTTAGTAACTGATTCATGAAAACTAATTAGATTCATGGTAGGAGGACTTGTTCCAAAACAAAACATGAGAGAGAAAGTTTGACAATCACAGGCATGAACACAGGAACTAAAATCAGGAACATTTGGAACGAAATCTGGTTTTATAGATGTATTTGGATGTATTTAAATACATCTAGATGTACTAGATGTAGATGTATTTCTAGCCACACAAAAACTGGACTAAGTCAAGTTTAAAATTGGGAATATTTTAAGTGAAGTCCGGTTCCAAAGATGGTTGTTCATTTACACAAGAACTGAACAAACTCAAGACTAAAATTAGTGATATTTTCCATGAACTTCTGTACTATAGATGAATCCGGAGCCACACAAAAACTGCATGAAAGTCTAAAAATTGGGAATATTTTAAATAAACTCTGGCAATAAATAGATGTTTACGCAGCCACTTAAAGACTGTCTAAAGTCTAAAAATGTCAATACAGAGGGTCCTCGGTTTACGACGTCCTCGACCTATGACGTTTCGTCGTTCCGTAGAACTGGTTACGTGGAACTAGTTTGCGAGCGGAGTGGATGAATACGTCGTCACGCGGTGCTATAAGACGACTTTGTTTACGTTCACCACATGCAGTATTCATGACTCTTCCAAAGAACTGATCGATATTGTGATGCACGTGAGTTCTGACTGACGGTGAAAATCGTCTTACGTCGATCTGTAGGAAAGGAAATCCAACCTAAGTCGAGAACCAACTGTATTTTAGATGAGGTCTGATGCTTGCTGTTTGTTCATTTACACTAGAACTGCAAGTTGTAAGTGTAAAATAGAAGATATTTTCAACAAAGTTTAGTACCATTGATGTATTTGCAGCCACACAAAAACAGCATGAAGTCTAAAATTGATAATAATTTGCATTAAGTCTAGTAGACATTTGTGCAACCACAAAAAATCAGAAAGAAATCAAGTCTAAAATTGGGAATATTTAGAGTAAAGTCTGGTGCTAAAGATGTCTGTGCAGCCATACAAGAATTAAATAAAGTCTTAAACGATGAATGAATGAATTTACAACTTACAATTTACAAACAAAAACTGCATTTAAGTCTACAAATTATGAATGGTTTAAATAAATTCTGGTGTTAGAGACGTCTGAAACTACACAGGAGATGAATGTTTGAAACTTGACTATTTTGAGTGATGTCTGGTACTAGAGCTGTCTCTAACCCTGGATGTGTCTGTAGACTCTCTAACCCTGGATGTGTCTGTAGACTCTCTAACTCTGGATGTGTCTGTAGACTCTCTAACTCTGGATGTGTCTGTAGACTCTCTAGCCCTGGATGTGTCTGTAGACTCTCTAGCCCTGGATGTGTCTGTAGACTCTCTAACCCTGGATGTGTCTGTAGACTCTCTAACCCTGGATGTGTCTGTAGACTCTCTAACCCTGGATGTGTCTGTAGACTCTCTAACCCTGGATGTGTCTGTAGACTCTCTAACTTTGGATGCGTCTGTAGACTCTCTAACCCTCGATATGTCTGTAGACTCTCTAGCCCTGGATGTGTCTGTAGACTCTCTAGCCCTGGATGTGTCTGTAGACTCTCTAGCCCTGGATGTGTCTGTAGACTCTCTACCCTGGATGCGTCTGTAGACTCGCTAACCTTGGATGTGTGAATGGTCAATAAATGGTCTGACTGAATCGTACCGACGAACAGCTGGCTGCTGAGTCGTAGGCGGAGGTGTCCGTCGGCCGGCGCCTGCAGGAAGCGTAGCGGCAGCTGGTCGACCTGCAGCGACGCCTCCTTGACGTTGCGCTCGGCCCTGACGTAGTGCCACTGGCGGTCGTTGAGGGGGAGGTGGGACTTGACGGCCAGGACCGCCGGGCCGTTGCCCACGTCGAAGGAGAACGTCACGGCGGAGGGAGCTGCAGGGAGCACACAGACGGAGATGATGCAAGGCGATACGACGCTGCTGCTGCTGTTGCTGACCTGCATGGATTCATGAGGCTGACAGCTCATCAATATTTCTGCAGTAAAACCTCCTCAGAGCTCCTCCCTCCAGTTAGAGCTCCCTGGAAGCGACTGGAAACAACAGACAGCTCCAGAAACGCTGATCAAACAGCCCACAGTCTGCACTACTACTGGATTATTGTTATATTCTTAGAAATATTTCTATATGCTTTACTTTTGTCCTGCAAAAATCCAGGTTTCTGCCTTGTTAGGACGTCCATAAGGAGGCTTTTTATACGTTAGAGGACAGATCATGAGCAAAATAAGCAGCGCAGCGTCAAAAAATTACCTTTTTTTTTTTGCATATTTTGGGATATTTTCTCAGATGTTAGAGTTTAGATTCATCTTTTCTCATGCAAGACTTTAAAATGTGCATAAAAATATTATAAAACACATCTAATGATTCATTTTGGACCTTTAACAGGCTCACAAAAGCAGCTACATAATAAAGTTTTATTATTATTTCTTATACAACTGAAAAAAAGAGAGCGTAATAACTCTTTATTGCAAAATAGGGGAATTTTAAAACATTTTTCTTAGCTTTCACATTAAATGTTTGTGATCCAATACTTAAAAATATGTCATGAAAACTACAAAGTCTCCTAACTGTATTAAGATTTAACTGATGAGAAATTTTGAAGAAAATTTCTGAAATTTTGCAAAAAAAAACTACAAAACTGAATAAACTAGGTGTCATCAGAAGGTGGCGATGTGATAATCATGACCAGAAACAAATACAGCTGTTTGCAAACTGAAAAAAATGCTAAAAATGCCAGAAATGCAAAAAAGTTCTGAAACAATGCTTAAAAACCAAAAAATGCTTAAAAAAGCAAAAAAACCAAAAAATTTAAATGCACAAAAATTTAGAACAAATGCAAAAAATTGAAAAAGATGAAAAAAGTAAAGAATTAACTGTCCATTCATGACAGAAAATGAAGAGGAAGAGCGCATTAACTGTTTTTTAATGAAATAAATTCAAATTCAAACCAGATATTTTGTGTGAGAGATTTCTGCAAAATTGAGGAATAAAATTTTTTTTTAGCTCTTCCATTAAATTTTTGTCATCCAAGACTTAAAAATTTACATAAATAATATGTCATGAAAACTACAAACTCCCCCAACTATATTTAAATTTAACTGACAATAAATTTTGCAGAAAATTTTTGAAATTTTGCAAAACAAACTAACCAAAACACTGATCAGAAGTTGGGGATGTAATGACCAGAAACAAATACAGCTGTTTACAAATTGCAAAAAGACAAATAAGCAAAAAAAGCCCCATAAAATGCAAAAAAGACAAAAAAGACGAACAATCCAAAAAATCCAAAAATATCCAAGACAGACCCAAATACAAAAAGGACAAAAAAGTTAAAAAAAACCCCACAAAAATGCAAAAAAGCCAAAAAAATGCAAACAATTTTAAAAAGGCAAAAAAAGCAAAAAAATGCAAAAAACAAAAATACCCCAAAAATTACAAAAAGCCATAAAAACTCAAAAAAGACAAAAAAAATGCAAAGAAATGAAAAAAGAAAAATGGAAAAAGAAGAAAAAGCTAAAGAAGAAAAAATAAAGAGAATTGGATTGTAAAATCTTTAACTGCATTAATACTTCATATGTTTTAAAAAAGTAGAAGCAAGACTTTTTTGTTGCCTAATTGTGGTTCCTCAGACATTTGTGTTTAAATGTTCAGTTAGACTTCAAACCTTCATTCTAAACATCTTTCTATCTGTTATTTTCCTCCTCAGCTCCTCTACACGGATCATACAGGAGCTTTATTTCTGTCTAGGGTTTCATCAGACAGCAGCTTCTCTCTCTGGGACATGAATCTGTCAGCTTCTCCCTTTGTTTCCTCAGGATGTTCACTCACAGCTCAGCTCCACTCGGATGAAGTCCTTGAGGCCCTGGTTCTCCAGGAAGACTCCCGACGGGGCGCTGGTCTTGAAGTAGAAGGAGATGTCAGAGGCCAGCTCGGCCTGCAGGGTGGGGAAGTAGAGGTAGGACGACTCCTGGTAGAAGGAGGCGGCATTCCAGATGGACTCTGGAGGGAAAACAAGAGAGGAATTAACATCCATCTCATGTAGACGACAAGGAAACACCAGCAGGACTAGCATCTATCTCATGAAGAAGACATGGAAACACCAGCAGGACTAGCATCTATCTCATTTAGACGACAAGGAAACACCAGCAGGACTAGCATCTATCTCATGTAGACGACAAGGAAACACCAGCAGGACTAGCATCTATCTCATGTAGACGACATGGAAACACCAGCAGGACTAGCATCTATCTCATGTAGACGACAAGGACACACCAGCAGGACTAGCATCTATCTCATTCAGACGACAAGGAAAAGACAAGGAAACACCAGCAGGACTAGCATCTATCTCATTTAGACGACAAGGAAAACACAAGGAAACACCAGCAGGACTAGCATCTATCTCATTCAGACGACAAGGAAAAGACAAGGAAACACCAGCAGGACTAGCATCTATCTCATTTAGACGACAAGGAAAACACAAGGAAACACCAGCAGGACTAGCATCTATCTCATGAAGAAGACATGGAAACACCATCAGGACTAGCATCTATCTCATTCAGACGACAAGGAAAAGACAAAGAAACACCAGGAGGACTAGCATCTATCTCATGTAGACGACAAGGAAAACACAAGGAAACACCAGCAGGACTAGCATCTATCTCATTAAGAAGACATGGAAACACCAGCAGGACTAGCATCTATCTCATTAAGAAGACATGGAAACACCAGCAGAACTAGCATCTATCTCATGAAGAAGACATGGAAACACCAGCAGGACTAGCATCTATCTCATTAAGAAGACATGGAAACACCAGCAGAACTAGCATCTATCTCATGAAGAAGACATGGAAACACCAGCAGGACTAGCATCTATCTCATTTAGACGACAAGGAAAAGACAAGGAAACACCAGCAGGACTAGCATCTATCTCATGTAGACGACAAGGAAACACCAGCAGGACTAGCATCTATCTCATGTAGACGACATGGAAACACCAGCAGGACTAGCATCTATCTCATCTCATGTAGACGACAAGGAAACACCAGGAGGACTAGCATCTATCTCATTCAGATGACAAGGAAAAGACAAGGAAACACCAGCAGGAGTAGCATCTATCTTATTTAGATGACAAGGAAAAGACAAGGAAACACCAGCAGGACTAGCATCTATCTCATGTAGACGACAAGGAAACACCAGCAGGACTAGCATCTATCTCATGTAGACGACATGGAAACACCAGCAGGACTAGCATCTATCTCATCTCATGTAGACGACAAGGAAACACCAGCAGGACTAGCATCTATCTCATTCAGACGACAAGGAAAAGACAAGGAAACACCAGCAGGACTAGCATCTATCTCATGTAGACGACAAGGAAACACCAGCAGGACTAGCATCTATCTCATGTAGACGACATGGAAACACCAGCAGGACTAGCATCTATCTCATCTCATGTAGACGACAAGGAAACACCAGCAGGACTAGCATCTATCTCATTCAGACGACAAGGAAAAGACAAGGAAACACCAGCAGGACTAGCATCTATCTCATGTAGACGACAAGGAAACACCAGCAGGACTAGCATCTATCTCATGTAGACGACATGGAAACACCAGCAGGACTAGCATCTATCTCATCTCATGTAGACGACAAGGAAACACCAGGAGGACTAGCATCTATCTCATTCAGATGACAAGGAAAAGACAAGGAAACACCAGCAGGAGTAGCATCTATCTTATTTAGATGACAAGGAAAAGACAAGGAAACACCAGCAGGACTAGCATCTATCTCATGTAGACGACAAGGAAACACCAGCAGGACTAGCATCTATCTCATGTAGACGACAAGGAAACACCATCAACATATATTTCTGATATTTTTCTAATTTTTACTGTAGATATTATGTCTGAAATGATTCATATATCTCTTCAAATTAGTGCACATTTTGAGAAAATTCATCGTTTATACCATGAAAAATGATCTAATCTGATAAAAACAAGTAACTTCCTGGATTTTTTGCTCTTAAAATGATAAATTTCAGCTCAAAATGATCCAAATTTAGATTTTTTGTGAATTGCTTTTTGTCTAATAGGTTTATTCTGGCTGGAAATTACAAAAATAAGCTACAAAATATGGTGAATCACTGTCTTAAAGACATTAATGATTAATTTTAGCATCTTTTACTGATATTTTTCTCATTTTTTACTAAAGATACCATGCTTGAAATGATTCATTTCTGTTGAAATTGGTGCAAATTTTGATAAAATACATCGTCTATGTCATCAGAAAAGCATCTCATCCCATAAAAACAGAAAAATATCGTGTCTGAAAATAAGAAACATGCCAAAATAAAACATTAACGGACTGATATTCCAGCTGAACTTCCTCCTTAATGGATTCTGAGCGTCTCTCTGCTTGTTTTTCTGTTTATTTCTTCCTTTTTTACCACTTTATTCAGAAGAAACTCTCAAAAATCTACAGTTAGAAGCATTTTAAATATTTAAAGCGTCACTCTGCTTGTTTTTCTGTTTCTCTTATTTCCAGTTTGTGCAGAAGAAAACCTCAGAAATCTACAGTTAGAAGCATTTTAAATATTTAAAGCGTCACTCTGGAGTTTCCAGTTTTCCAATGAGCTCTTTTATAGAAACGCAGAAAAACAAAGAATAAAATAAAAATAGCAGAAAAAGTCCATCACTTCAGCTCTGCAGGTCGGAATAAAGATGTTGTATTTCTTTAAATCTGCGTTGATTCTGGAAAAGTCCACATTTTAATGAGAAAAGAGTGAAAATATGAGACTTTAGAGACAAATTATGTCTGAAATTAATGCATTTTAGTTGAAAATTATCAAAAATTGTGACGAAAATATTTTTTTCAGGCTAGAAATGACATAAATCAGTGACAACTAAACAGTAAATCATCAGTTAGAGATATTAATGATGATTTTTTTACAGTTATTTTGAAAATTTTGCTAAATATGAAATGTCCAAAATTATTCATACCCCTGAAATTGTCTCAAATTTTCAGAAAATGCAGTAATTTGTTTGAATTTAAGAAAAAAATGAACCAAATTTTGATTTATGGCAAATTGTTTTTTGACCAAGAGGTTTATTCTGGCTGGAAATGACAGAAATATGTAAGAAAAGATGGTAAATAAATGTATTTATTTGTCATTTTTACTGTAGACCATGACTGAAATGATTCATATCTCTTGAAATTAGTGCAAATTTTGAGAAAATGCAGCATTTATACCATGAAAAACCTTCTAATCCAATACAACTAGGGAACTTCATGGATTTATTGCTCTTAAAATGATGAATTTTAGTCCAAAATGATCCAAATTTTGATTTACAGTGAGTTTTCATTTGATTAAGAGGTTTATTCTGCCTGGAAATGACATAAACAAATAAGAAAATAAATGATTTACAGATGTCTACAGATGTCTCCTTTTGGATTTAAAATAATATTTTGGAGCAACAAGCTACAAAAAATACATTTAATGAGTCCACAGCTGCAACATCTGCAGACATTTACTAAAAAGTGACTTAAAATCAGTGATATCTTTAAATGCACGCCCTGTTCTGCAGGTTTCAGTCAATAAAGGAAAATGAAGTTAAACTTTTCATCCAAAACTGAGAATATAAGAACAATTTTATAATTTTAGTATAAAAATAGTTAAAATTCTCTTCTAACACAACTTACAGTCAGAAGGAACTGAATAATTACAATAAAAATTCACAATGCATCAAAAATTGGTGATTAGTGGAACAATTTTGCTAAATTTTAGCATAAAAACAGACGTAGAAATAGTTGAAATTCTCCTCTAATACAACTTACCATATAAAAAACATGCATTAAATTAACTAAAACTGCGCCATAAATCAAAATATGGTGATTTTCTATGTTTAATTCTTGATTTGAAACTGAGAATATAAGAATATTTGTCTAGTTTTATATAATTTTGTTAAAATAGACACAGAAATAGATGAAATTCATCTCAAGCACAACTTTAACATTCACTACAAATCCAAATGTGTGTTTTTTTGCTGTTTGAAAGTGATATTTTTGATGCTCGTCCTGTTCTGCTGCTCATTCCTGCAGGTTTCCGTCAACATAGCCAGCTGTGATCTCTCTAACCGAGCAGATGAAGTTTAACTGTGGATCCCATCACAAACACGCCAACGGCTAGAGGCTAATCGGCCTCCATCTGCAGCTCATCTGATCACCTACTGTCTCCATAGCAACGCAGAGGCCCCACGCTGTAGACGGCCATGGACCCGGTCCGGTTGGTGTCCCCCACCACCACCTGGCTCACCGGGAGGTGGTCTTTGTAGGACAGGACGCCGGTGTCGTTGGCCCTGCAACACAGAAACAGGATAAGAGCTTCCATTCCTCTCCGTTAGCTGGAGGTAAACACCTCGAAAGAGAAGCAATCCATCCCAGCGCCGTGGAAACATGCAAACGCAGCCCGATCCAGGTGGATTACGGAGCAGCAAACACAGAGCGTCGCTCCACAAACACTAACCCTAACACTAACCATAACTCTCTCCACTAACCCTAACACTAACCATAACCCTCTCCACTAACACTAACCATAACTCTCTCCACTAACACTAACCCTAACACTAACCCGAACACTAACCATAACTCTCTCCACTAACACTAACCCTAACACTAACCCGAACACTAACCATAACTCTCTCCACTAACACTAACCCTAACCATAACCCTCTCTACCAACACTAACCATAACTCTCTCCACTAACACCAACACTAACCATAACTCTCTCCACCAACACTAACCATAACTCTCTCCACTAACACTAACCATAACTCTCTCCACAAACACCAACACTAACCATAACCCTCTCTACCAACACTAACCATAACTCTCTCCACTAACACCAACACTAACCATAACTCTCTCCACTAACACTAACCATAACTCTCTCCACAAACACTAACCATAACTCTCTCCACCAACACTAACCATAACTCTCTCCACCAACACTAACCATAACTCTCTCCACCAACACTAACCATAACTCTCTCCACCAACACTAACCATAACTCTCTCCACTAACACTAACCATAACTCTCTCCACCAACACTAACCATAACTCTCTCCACCAACACTAACCATAACTCTCTCCACTAACACTAACCATAACTCTCTCCACAAACACTAACCATAACTCTCTCCACTAACACTAACCATAACTCTCTCCACTAACACTAACCATAACTCTCTCCACCAACACTAACACTAACCATAACTCTCTCCACCAACACTAACCATAACTCTCTCCACCAACACTAACACTAACCATAACTCTCTCCACTAACACTAACCTAACCATAACTCTCTCCACTAACACTAACCATAACTCTCTCCACTAACACTAACCATAACTCTCTCCACTAACCACTAACCATAACTCTCTCCACTAACACTAACCATAACTCTCTCCACTAACACCAACACTAACCATAACTCTCTCTACCAACACTAACCATAACTCTCTCCAGTAACACTAACACTAACCATAACTCTCTCCACTAACACTAACCATAACTCTCTCCACTAACACTAACCATAACTCTCTCCACCAACACTAACACTAACCATAACTCTCTCCACTAACACTAACCATAACTCTCTCCACTAACACTAACACTAACCATAACTCTCTCCACTAACACTAACCATAACTCTCTCCACTAACACTAACACTAACCATAACTCTCTCCACTAACACTAACCATAACTCTCTCCAGTAACACTAACACTAACCATAACTCTCTCCACTAACACTAACCATAACTCTCTCCACTAACACTAACACTAACCATAACTCTCTCCACTAACACTAACCATAACTCTCTCCAGTAACACTAACACTAACCATAACTCTCTCCACCAACACTAACACTAACCATAACTCTCTCCAGTAACACTAACACTAACCATAACTCTCTCCACTAACACTAACCATAACTCTCTCCACTAACACTAACCATAACTCTCTCCAGTAACACTAACACTAACCATAACTCTCTCCACCAACACTAACCCTAACCATAACTCTCTCCACTAACACTAACCATAACTCTCTCCACTAACACTAACACTAACCATAACTCTCTCCACCAACACTAACCATAAGTCTCTCCACTAACACTTCAAAGCCTTTGTTCCAACCATGATTAGTCTGATCACAACTGTAGCGTCCGATACGAGCCGGAATTAATCATTTCAGGATAAACCGTGGTCCAGTCCAGTCTGATCTCCAGTGGACCGGACCAGTAAAACCAGTAAAACCAGTAAAACCACAGCATAATAACCTCTAAATAACCACAACTCCTAATGGTTCCTCTGTTTTAGTGCAGAAATATTCACATTTAAGGAATTATCTTTTTACTAAACATCATGAACAGCATGAAATTTATGAAGAAAAATAAGTTCAATTTCATCAACATTCAGCCTCAGTTTCTCATTTCCACATTACAACTTCCAGATCACAGAGTGTCGACAAAGGAACACAACATTTAGTCACCTGGAACTGAACCAGAGAGGATTTACTGGAGGATCAAAATGACTAAAGTCAGACAAAAAAAAGATAAAAAAAAAACAGCAAAAACAAGAAAAAATATTACAAAAATGAGACAGAAAGCGGCAAAAATAAGACAAATAACACAAAATAAAACAGAAACATTTTGACAAAAAAGTTACAAAACGACAAAAACATGATTCAAATGACAAAAGTCTGACAAAAAAAGACAAAAAAACAATGAAAACAAGGCAAAATATTACAAAAATGAAACACAAAATGACAAAAACAAGACAAACGACATGAAACAAAACAAAGAGACAAAAAAAATCTGACAATAAAGTTACAAAGTGACAAAAAAATGGACAAAAGACAAAAACAAGACAAAAAAATGACCAAAAAAACCAAAAACCAGACAAAACATTACAAAAATGAGACACAGAACAACAAAAGAAGAATAAACAATCTAGTATTTTACTTTATGACCTAAAACTTTATGATTGGTCCAGATTTGAAAACCGTTTTCCAGATGTTATCGAGGATGTTGAGGGAAAACATAAAACATCTACAAAACACTGTCAGTTTAAACTCATTTAAATCGCTGCTCTTATAATCTGCTAATGGAATAGTTTTAAAATGCGCTTTTGATTTGAAATCGATTATTAATAGATAATTCTAACAATAATAACGTTTATTAGTGTTGAATTTATCGAGATCAGAGGTCTATAAAAACACGGTTGTGTAAAAGATGAACAAAAAGGAAAAACAATGAAAGATAGAAGACCATAAAATGCAACACAACGCATCAAATATGAGAGCAATGAGTGACTTTAAGGGTAAAATAGAGCAAAACTCAAGCGACACATAAAGAATAAAACTCAGCAGCCGAGAACAAAAGCAGGTTTAAAAGAAGAAGCTGGAGCTCCTCAACCCAGAGACGCCACCAGCAGACGTTTGGTTCCTTCAGGGTTCCAGGAGAGGAGGAAGAGGAGGAGAGGAGGAAGAGGAGGAAGAGGAGGAAGAGGAGGAAGAGGAGGGAGAGGAGGAAGAGGAGGAAGAGGAGGGAGAGGAGGAAGAGGAGGAAGAGGAGGAAGAGGAGGACGGTTCCTGCCTGAGGATCTCAGCAGCTCTTTATATGGACTCAGAGCAGAGATATACGCTGCCAGAAAGGAGAGGAAACGTTCTCTCTGGAGCAGAAACGACCAAACGTGTGCATCTGGGGCAGGTTTGAACATTTAGCAGCTGAATGGGATTAAAATTACAGACGTTTGGAGGAGCTGGGGGAACATTTGCAGATAGATTTCTGCTCAACGATGTCGTTCCAGTGACGCTTCCCTTTGGATGTAGGTTCAGCAAAACATTTCAACATATTTAACAGCAAGATCAGATGGTTAGAAAACGACAAGGAAAGATCTCAGCAGGAGCAGTTTATGGAGAACCACAGCTTTGGAATTAGCAGAATGTAGTGGTGTCACAACATTCACTAATTAAATACAGATATCTGTAGTGTCAAAACTAAATTCAAGGTATCTGTAATGATGTTCTGATGAGGCACAATTCCACAACATTAAGGATCTAAATAGAACTATTTCAAGATGAACTGAAAAGCCTCTGTTAAACCTGCATTCTCCACCAAAAACACAAACTTACTGCGTTACACTAATCTACACTGTTAGGCAGTATTTTGCTTTATTAAAAGCTGTCTGAAATAGCGAGAAAACTGTCCAAAGGGAGTGTTTACTAGTCCAAAATAGCTTCAAAACTGTCTAAAACGACTCCAAAATCTGGTCAAAATGTACCCAAATCACTTAAAACTGTCCAAAATAACAAACAAATTGTCCAAAATGACCCAGAAATCATCCAAAATCACCTAAAATTGTTCAAAATAACAAAAAAGTTGACCAAAATTACTTCTAATCATCTAAAAACTGTTCAAATAGACTAAAACTTTGTTCAACATGACCTACGAAACGACCAGAATCACCTAAAAATTTCCAAAATGACAAAATGTTGACCAAAATCAACTACAGATTGTTGAAAATTACCTAAAAACTGCCAAAAATTGCCTAAAATTATCCAAAATGACAAAAAAAAGTGTCAAAAATGAGCTCCAAATGGTCTAAAATCAGCTATAAACTGTCCAAAATGAGGAAAACGTTGGTCAACGTGACAGAAACATTTCAAAGTGACTGAAAGCAGGCAGCCTGTGCTGACGCTGAAATAACGACCGACTTTAAATACTGTAGATAAATATAATAATACTGTCCTGCATTCTGCAGCTGCTTGGTTCAGAATTAACATGATATTATCCTTTTGCACTTTCCAAGGCTCTTATTCTACATCTCTTTAATCTTGCATCATTCCTGCACATTGGAAATATTGTTATCACGTTTATAAATCCTTGCATTTGCTATACTTGCTGTCTATTGACCTGCCAGATCTACATTTATCCTCCTATTTTCTACAAACACCACGATAAATTCCTCACATGTGGAAACCTGCTGGGAACTAAACTTTGGATCAGATTAAAACTAGTCGCAGGTTCCAGTTAATGAAGCTCTGGGAGTTCCTCTCAACAAATATGATGTGCAAAAATAATTATCCTTTCCCAAATTTACCACAACAGGAGAAAACCCAGAAGAACACGAGGTGAAATCCACCCGGATCAAAAAGCAATTAAAGGTTCACTGGGACGCCACTTATTCCCACACATTACAGTCAGATAAATGAGACTTTTAAACATGTGGAATCATCCACGACACACTTTGAAGTGCAGGAAATAACATTCCCATCACCATAAAAATGAAATGTATATGAATCCACGTGTACATCTGGTAAATACTGCTTGAAATGACCTTAAATCAATGTCAGCTATTATTGTTTAACCATTAACTTAAATTATTGGCCCCTTAACTTCAATGCATTAAGCTGATGAATTATAAATGTCTGCAGGAGGAAATACTGCCGTCCTTCCTCCTGCAGCAGTGAAATGTTCTAAATCTGCAATAATTAGCTGCTAAATTAGCTGCTAAATTAGCTGCTAAAATAGTGTTTCCTTGTCTGAACAAAAATACAAAAATTCAGCAAAAAAATTCCCCAAATTTCTGAAAATTTGCAAAACCTTCAGGAAGAAAATTCCAATAATTCCTTAAAAGTTTCTCTTAAAAGTTTTATTTGAAAAAAAAAAAAAAATCCCTCAAATTTGCCAAGAATTAAAAAAAGTAAATATTTCTTTTAAAAAATGAGTAAAAATCTTCCAAAAAAATCCTAAAAACACCTAAAGTGATTAAATATATATCAGTAAAATTTCTGATATTTTCTTTAAGAACATTCACATAAAAATCAAGCAAAATCCAGTAAAATTCGCTGGATTTTGGTTGATTTTTATGTGAATGTTCTTCAGAAACATTTTTAACATTTATTTTTTCCATCAAAAGAAGTTGAAAATGTGGACATCAGAAGTTTCACTGTGAAAATATTAATTTTGTCACATTTTCAAACTTTAAAACGGATCAATTTGACCTGCAGGACGACAGGAATTGTGACTTTTTTGTCAAATTTTGTCTCTTTTTTTGTTTTGCTTTATGTAGTTTGTCTACTTTTTTTGTCATTTTGTTTCTCGCTTTTGGCATTTTGTGTTGTGTTTTTGTCAGTTTGTGTCTCATTTTTGTAATACTGTGTCTTGCTATTGTTGTCTTTTTTTGTCTGACATTTGTCGTTTTGTTGCTCGCTTTTATACTTTTTTTGTCTCATTCTTGTCGGTTTGTGTCTTTTTTGTTGCTTTGTAACTTTTTTGTCTCTCTTTTGTTTTGCTTCGTGTAGTTTGTGTAATTTTTTTGCCATTTTGTTTGCTGGATTTTGGTTGATTTTTTGTTTTGTGGATGTTCTTCAGAAACATTTTTAACATTTTTTTTGCACCAAAAAATGTTCAAAGATTTCCCAAAAAAGTTGAGAATGTGGACATGAGAAGCTTCAGTGTGAGAACAGATTTTCCAACTTTAAATGGGGTGAATTTTGCTGGTTTAAACGTTGCGTGTTGCGTACCATGCGTCCGTGTCGGCGTCGCAGTTGCAGAAGTAGTTCATGTCGATGCAGTTTTCCTCCAGGCTGCAGGAGCACTGCTGGACTCCAGGCAGGAAGCCTCCCCAGTAGCTCCTCCTCTCCCCATCATGGTCCAGCCACCAGGACAGAGGGCTTCCATCTGCAACCAAACACCAGACGGTCAGTGGAGACAACCAGACGCCCACAAGCACCTGAAGAGGCCCAACCAAGCAGGAGGAACCTCAGAAAAGGCCTGAGGGCAGCAGAACACGGCGGTAAGACGATAAGCAAACCACAGATGGAAGATAAACAGCAGCTGCAGCACATTAGGTGGGTCTGTTAGTAAAGAGATCTCAACCTAGAATTAGCACCAGTCACACTTTCAGTGATTTCACCTCGTTCTCTACCAAAAGCACACATTAACCCTGTAGAGCAGGAGAGGAAAACTCATCTCAGTCCAGGTTCCACATTAAAACCAGTCTGATGTCCAGGAAAACCAGTAAAACCACAGCAGAGTAGCATAGAAAGAACCACAACTCCTCATGGTTCCTTTGCTTTAGTGCAGAAACGTTCACGTTTCAGGAATTATCTTTTACTAAACATCAGGAACAACATGAAGTTTATGAAGAAAATTAAATTCAGTTTCATCAACATTCAGCCTCAGTTTATCATTTCCACATTACAACTTCCAGATCACAGGTGTCGACAAAGGAACACAACATTTAGTCACCTGGAACTGAACCATAGAGGATTTACTGGAGGATCAAACACAACTAAAGTCAGACAAAAAAACCCAACAAAAACAAGACAAAATATTACAAAAATTAGACACAAAACGGCAACAAATGAGACAAAAATTACACAAATGACACAAGCAAGACCAAAAATGACAAAAGCAAGAAACACAACAAAAACAAGACAAAATATTACAATAATTGGACACAAAGTGACAAAAGAACGATGAACAATCTAGTATTTTACTAAACTAAGGATCCAAACAACTTGTCATGATGTAGAAATGATTTTAAATTTAGAGTTTTACTGATTTACAATCTGCAGTTACTGCAGGATTCCTTTCAGCAGCAGCGGCAGGTTTTTTATTCTTTTTATTATTTAAGAGTATTTTTTAACTATTTTTATTATTTGCACTGCTGCTAATTGTCGTGTTCTTCAGACAAATTTCGTTGTACTTCTGAACAATGACAATAAAGGATCTTTAAGGTTCAAGTAATTTATATTACATTCTGTGTGATCTTACACATTCTCTAGTGAACAATTTGCACATTTCTGTTACTTTTTATGATTCCTTGGATTTGCTCTACTCTCCGTTTGTCTGAAATCTCCTCTTTAAAAAGCTCCACTTGCCAGTTTTGCAGCCAAAGTTGTCGTTAGTTTCCTCGCCTGTGGAAACGTGCCTGAGAATAAAACGGGTTGGGTTCTAGGTTCCAATAAATGATGCTGTGATTATTCTGCATATAATGACTGGACTGCATGTCCGTTTCTGACTTCTGCTTACATTATCCCGCTTCATTTATTTTCCTTGATAGCTCATTTTGTCTGTGCTTTTGCTCCGTTGTGTCTCCATGCACACGGCTTCCTTTATTTCTGATAAATTCATCCGGAGGTTAATTACTTGCTCATGAATTTGCAGTTTGCGGTTCATACATTCATCAAACGGGTTATTTTGCTCATCGCCCGTTGACAGCGAAGCGACGAAGGCGTAATTCATCACCTCCAGGAAGGGGTTAAGTGTTCCCGCTTCAATCATCCGTCACACAGCGTGACCTCGCATGGCAAAGAGGCCACGAGGCCCGAGAAGCCATTAGGCTGCACGTCAGCACACATAATGTAGCGCTGCTATCTGCCATTCATTACAGCTGCATTAGGACACGGTGGTGGACGTCACAGCAAACACCTGCAGACACCGTCTGCATCTCTGCATGGACCAACTCTAGAAAACCTGGACGAGGGACGACCTGAGACCCACAGTTTAACCCTGCAGTCGTCCTGCAGCTCACACTGAGCCGCTTTAAAGCTGCTAAATACACACATTCTCACACTGAACCTTCTCATGTCCACATTTTCAACATTTTGGGGAAATCTGTGAACATTAAAAATGTTTCTTAACATTCAGAAAAAAAACAAATCAACCAAAGTCCAGCAAACAGAATGGCAAAAAAAATGAGACAAACTACACGAAGCAAAACAAAAGAGAGACGAAAAAATTGACAAAAAAGTTACAAAGCAACAAAAAAGACACAAAACGACAAGAATGAGACCAAATAACTACAAAAGCGAGCAACAAAATGACAAAAACACGAGTCAAACGACAAATGTCAGACAAAAAAAGACAAAAGACAACAATAGCAAGACAAAATATTACAAAAATGAGACACAAACTGACAAAAACACAACACAAAATGGCAAAAGCCAGAAACAAAATGACAAAAAAATGAGACAAACTACACAAATAAAACAAAAAAGAGACAAAAAATTTCACAACAAAGTTACAAAGCAACAAAAAAGATGCAAAATGACAAAAACACGAGTCAAACGACAAATGCCAGACAAAAAAACACAAAAGACAACAATAGCAAGACACAATATTACAAAAATGAGACACAAACTGACAAAATTACAACACAAAATGGCAATAGCCAGAAAAAAATGACAAAAAAATTTCTGACAAATTACACGAAGCAAAACAAAAAAAGAGACAAAAAATTTTGCAAAAAGTTACAATTCCAGTCGTTAAAGTTTGAAAATGTGGAGAAAAATATATTTTCACAGTGAAACTTTTGATGCTCAATTTTTTTAACATTTTTTGTGGAAAAAAATAAATGCAAAGAAAATGTTTCTTAAGAAGATTCACATAAAAATCAACCAAAATCCAGTGAATTTTACTGGATTTTGGTTGATTTTTATGTGAATCTTCTTAAAGAAAATATCACAAGTTTTACTGATATATATGGAATCACTTTAGATATTTTTAGGATTTTTTGGGAAGATTTCTACTCATTTTTTTTTTTTAAATATTTACAATTATTATTTTTTTAAATTTTTAAATTTTTTATTTAATAGAAATTTTTAAGGAATTATTGGAATTTTCTTGCTGAAGTTTTTGCAAATTATCAGAAATTTGGGGAATTTTTTGCTGAATTTCTGGATTTTTGTTCAGACAAGGAAACTATATTTTTGGTGCCTGTAAATGCGGACAGCAGGACGGCTAATGTCGTCTGGATCTGAGCGTTTGTTGCATCGGCAGAGCAGGCGAGGCTACAGCAGCGCTGACATTTGCATGACAAAGGCTGGAAATAATCACGTCTTCAGCCTCTCCTCCTCGTCCTTGCAGAGATAACACATCCCTCGTTCTCTCCCACACCGAACAGGTACACAAATAAGACGAGGCAACAATCGATACTTCCTCAAGGAGAGGTCAGCGTCTCCTCAAACTGGCTGGATATTGACAGAAGGCATTAAGAAAGCAAACACATCTAACCCTCTGTCCTCCGCCGGAATGAGCGGAAATCAACTATTTGATAATCGCTGCATAAAGCCTGACGAGCAGCCGGAGTCTGAAACACTCAGAGGCTGAATAAAAAGCAAAAACACTCGCTCTGACTCAGATGTCAGCCCCAATGAGGTGCATTTAACCCTCCTGCTGTCCTCAGCTACAGGCACCAAAAAATAGTGTTTCATTGTTGGAAAAAAATCCACAGATTCAGCAAAAACACTGCCCAAATTTCTGAAAATTTGCAAAACCTTCAGGAAGAAAATTCCAAAAATTCCTTAAAAGTTTCCCTTAAAAGTTTGATTTAAAAAAAAAAAAAAATCCCCAAAATTTGGCAGGAAAATTCTTGTAAATGTTTTCAACAAAATGAGTAAAAATCTTCCAAAAAAATCCTAAAAATATCTAAAATGATTCCATATATATCAGTAAAATTTCTAGTATTTTCTTAAGAACATTCACATAAAAATCAACCAAAATCCAGCAAAATTCACTGGATTTTGGTTGATTCTTATGTGAATCTTCTTAAGAAATATCTTTAACATTTCTTTTTTTCCACCAAAAAATGTTCAAAGATTTCCCAAAAATGTGGACATCAGAAGTTTCACTGTGAAAATATATTTATTTTTCCACATTTTCAAACTTAAAACGGGTCAGACCTTCACTGCAGCACGGTGAGTCGGCAAAGGTCACATGTTCTTTGTTTCCTTGTTTAATCCTACGTTCCTTAACCGGACAGCAGCGCTTTGAGTTGGATTTTTCTTTTCCCTGGAGGTGAATGAACAGTTGGAAGATATTTCCTTATTTTGATTCTTGTTTTCCGTTGGACTCCTGGAAACCCCACAGTGGATTATTTCAGTTGACTGTTGGATTACCAAAGGTATTTAAGGAAACTCTGACTGGACTTCCTTTCTCTTTACTGTAATAAATGGATTATGGTGATCATTGAAAGGTTTATTTGTCATAGTGATGCTTTTTCACTGTATTCTGTGTGAACTATAACCAGGTTTTACGTGAAAACATTGAATCTTTGTGGGGTTTTGGTTGAACCACTAACGTACCTAACTGGTCTGAGTGTTTCTGAGCTGATAAACTAATGCTGTAAACTCTGGAAAAGCTGCTCCGGTAAAACAGAAGCCACCCATCAAATTTAAAACCCATTGCAGTTTACTGGCTACAGATCCAGGTCTGTATAATCTGGTCCATCAGTTAGAGACTCCAGATCTAAACCTTCAACAACAGCCGTCTAAACAACACTCGTCTCATGCTGCTTCCACTGGCTTTTTGTTTGTTTGTTTGTTTTACACGAAGCAGGTTCACGAAACAAACAAAAAGAAAACATGGCAGGATGGAAGTAAAAATGTGAAAATAACAAGCGGGGCAGAAGATGAGCAGCAATTAAAGGGCTGCTGCGAATGTTTCATTGTTTCAGCATCACGTTAAAAGCCAACAACAGTTACCTCTGAGCAAACTGAATTCATTACCGCCGTTAAATAAAGAGAAAACAACGTGTTTAAAATGCAAATCAGGCCACAGTTGAACTATTACAAGAAGATTACACGACTGAACATCTGTGTTGGAAGTGAGCAGGAGACTGGCAGCAGAGGAAACACGCCGTACAGTTAAACTGCAGCGACTGGAGGTGAACTTCCACTCGTCTGCATCTGGAAACCCAGCGGGCTTCTTTCAACATCTGCCGCCGTTGTTGTTCATCTCGCTGTAAATTAGCATGATGAGCTCTGTTTTGTCATAAAAAATTATTGGAATATGTTGCCGCTGTCAAAAGGGACATTGTCTGGATCTACACGCTCAATAAAGTACAAAGAGACGCTTGACTCTTTTCCACAGGAGATGCCTGCACTCCAACAACAAAGACAGCGGCTAAAAACATCCCGGCTGCTCTCACTGTTCACGCCGCTATTAAATAGGCTGTTTTTGATGTCTGCTGCGATAATGAACTTGTTTGTTTGTGCACACGTGGCACCCGGGGAACGGCACAATCTGGGACTTCATGAATGTTTCATGATTTAAAAGCAAATGTTTGGATGTCGGGACGCCACAGGTTCTGCTGCGCTTCAGCTCGGACGCTACAAAGAGATCGGAGACGCGACCATGCTGACTCCAGTCCTCGTTGGTTTGAATAAGGACGATCTGGAGGCACAGCAGGACGACTTCCAGCGGAGAACACAAAAAGAAGTGGAACATCTGGTAAAACAAGTAGTCCTGCTGGATTATTTTGGTTTGTGTTTTACCGTTTATCATTACGAAAAAACAAGACACAAAACGACAAAAACAAGACACATAACGACAAAAACAAGACACAACAGTTTCCAGAGCTGTAAACGTCGTCTCAAACAGTCTTTGCTAAACCTTAAAATTACAGATGAAATCCACACATTGACTCCATTGGTGACGATCTCTAGTGAATAATGAGAAAAGCTCTACATTGAAAGCCTTCCAGGACAAATCCATGATTTTTGGGGGGGCAGGAAGAACAAACTGCCTCTAACCACCCCTGCATCTTCACAACTTTGAACCAGTCCAACTTAGCTAAAAACATCAGGTACGACTGATTTACCAGAAGATTCACTCAAACTAAACAACATCATGTCATAGTGAAGCCAGTTAATTCAGGAAAACATCAAACCTAATATAAGTGACTGTATAAGAATTCAACCCCCAAAAGTCTGGATTTATTGGATGCACATTTGGCATCATGATGCTGCCACCACCATGCTTCACATCATGATGCTGCCACCACCGTGCTTCACATCATGATGCTGCCACCACCGTGCTTCACATCATGATGCTGCCACCACCATGCTTGACATCATGATGCTGCCACCATCATGTTTCACATCATGATGCTGCCACCTCCATGGTTCATATCATGATGCTGCCACCATCATGCTTCACATCATGATGCCTCCACCATGCTTCACAGTGTTGATGGTGTGTTTGTGATGATGTTCAGTGTTTGGTGTCCATCAAACATATCATCTTATCTGATGGACTAAAAGCTCCATCCTGGTCTCCTCAGACCAAAGAACCTTCTTCCAGGTGTCTTCAGAGTCTCCGCATGTCTTCTGGTGAACTCTAGTCCAGATTTAATTGGAGCTTTTTCCATCAGAGTCTTTCTCTTTGTCTCCATAAAGCTTTGACTGGTGAAGAACAGACAACAGTTGTTGGATGAACAGTCTCTAACATCTCAGCTGCTGAAGCTGGAACTCCTTCAGAGGAGTCATAGGAGTCTTGGTGGCCTCCCTCTCTAGTCTCTCAGGTCTTGACGACGTCCTGCTCTAGTCAGATTTATTCATGTTCCATCTTCCTTCCATTTCTTAATGATGGATTTAACTGGACTCCAGGAGATCTTCAGGGACTTGGAAATGTTCTTGTTACATACAAATGTACAAATGTTCTTGTATCATCCTGACTGATGCTTTTCAACGAGTTTCTTGGTTCTTCAGTCTTCATGGTGTAGTTCTATCCAGGAGTTCTGATCCACCAGAGACTGGACCTTCAGATCCAGGAGTCTTTGTACAATCACTTATTTTACATAAAGTCCTTGTAGAAATCTGTTTTCGCTTTGACATGAAAATTAATTCATAATTCCCCTGTTCTCAGTGTACAACTTTCACTATCATAAACAAAGATTCGACCATAAACGCTGCATTTCCACAGAAGAAAACAACTCACCCCTGGTGTTAAATAGGCGGGACTTCCTGCAGCTGTAAACCACTTCCTGTTGGCACTGTTCTGACCCAGATACGATGGCTCTCAGCTGCTCGGCTGAGGCGTTGTAGTTCAGCCTCATGACGTGAGGTTTCTGCAGGGAGGAGCTCTGGACGGTGACCGGAGCCGAGCTGTTGTGGGACAAAACCGTCCACACTTTCTTCTCTACGAGGTGAAAACAAAGACGACAACATCGTTAATTCAAGATGCTGCAGTTTTTGGAAACATCTGATAGAAATTTTACATTTTACTTGAATTAAAAATGTAATTTGGGCTGATTTTAAAGGTTTATTCTACATGACGATGTTTTTCAGTGGGAGAGGCTTTGGATTGTGTAGTCCTGGTCTGTTGGATATTAACTGATTTAATTCTTGAAGTTTTATCACTAAAACTTTTCCTGAGTGGGATGTGAGGATTTTTCATGATTTTTTTTTCTTTTTTAAGTGCATGACAAGAAAATACAGCAACACAACAGCAGTAATAGAACAGAGGAACAAGCAGGACGTGAGTTGTTTTAGAATCCCAATCACACAGCAGAGGAATGAACCCATAATGTGGTCCTAAATCGTGTTTTATGAGATATTTATTCTGTCGCTGCGACCCGGTTTGTTGGCGGTTCGACTCAGAGTTTGGCCGACATCGAGGCTTCCTGTGATGTTTCCCCCAAATAAAAACCAAACTACCGACTTGTTTCCAGGCAACTATTAGCCGACCTTGTCCCTCCCCGACCCGACAGCATTAAACACTCTGACAGTCTTATCGCTCTGCGTCCAATCCGAATCTGACCAGTTTTATGTCCTATATGTACAGAACATTTACATACAAACGCTGCATGTTTCCTGATTCATTACGTTGGTTCCATGTTTACTCTGCCTTACAGAAAATCCCTCCTCACTTTTGCGATTATTCCTGTCAGGCTGTGGGGCTTAGCGTTATTTACATCTCTAATGGATTCCTTAATTGAGGTCAAGATGAGGCGTTTCGAGGATTCGCGAGGAAGTAAAAAGAAAAAACACAAAACTGAGATGGCGGCGGATGAGAACCTGTGGACTGATGAAGAAACAAATCTGAGTCAGAAAGACGACAAGTTTACTTGAACTGAACCAATTCTGTTCAGAGGAGTAAAAAAGAAACCAGAAGATTGAAACCAGAAGAACCCAACTAAGGAGGAAATGGACAAAGTTAACCAAATATTAACATTTCTGTTTAAATATTTTTATGTTTACTCAGAGGAGTCAGCAGCTGTAGTCGACTGGAATCGCTCAGGAGAAGTTAAGAGGTCATGAAACTAAGAACATTAGATTAACACAAGTTTCTACATCAATAACACTGATCATTCAACATGCTATATTGTTATATTTCCACAAGACATTTAATAAATCTATGAAAGAACCAAAATACATGATTTGTTTTTTGTGTTTCAATGATTCCATCATAAATTCAGAGCTCTAGGACTCACTGGAAACTCATGACTGACATGATAAACATGGACTTTATAAACTTTTGCTCATCCAGCAGATTCAAAACAACTTGGCCTCAGAGAAAATCCTTCCTCACTTTAGTGATTATTCCCGTCAGGTTGTCTGGCTTAGCGTTATTTACATCTCTAATGGATTCCTTAATTGAGGTCAAGTTGACGTGTTTCGAGGACTGGTGAGGAAGCAAAAGGAAAAAACACAAAACTGGGATGGCAGCGGCTGACACGACCGTGCTCTGTAACGACATCACCGCCACATTAACCTTGCAGAGGACGAAGCAGCTGTGAAAGTTGTGACAGCCGAGGTGATGAATTCTGCCTCCAGGGTGTCAAAACTTAATATGTTTCGTCCTGGACGCTGGGTCGGGTTGCGTCCTCGTCGCCGCCCGTCAGGTGCCGCGTCTCGGGTGACAGGTCAGGTGACTCGTGGCACATCGTGTCCTCGCATCGCAGAGATTCGTCCGATAAAACGAAAGATTCCAGATTCAAAAAGAAAGGAAAAAAAGGCCTCCATGCGAGTAACATGAAACTGGCTGCTGCAGACTAATTGTGCTCCGTAAATAATTAAAGGTCAGAAGGGAAGCGTGGCCGCATGGCCAAAAAACTCAATACGCCGCCGTGAAATCCAGTCTGGATATCTGCGCCGCGCAGAGCAACATCTGGAAGGATTTTATCGACATTCTGCACGAGAAACGGGTCAATTATTTCTCCCTGAGCAACACATAAAGACCAGGATTTCAAAAAGGAATCGATGCGCAAATTTGTGTGGATTTTCCTGTTTGCCTCGTGCTGAATGCTGATAATTTTTGGTTAAACCGTGACTTTCCAGCCAAGAAAATCCAAATATGAGCAGATTTACATTAAAAAACATTGATTTTTCTTGCTATAATGCAGCATTTGGTCTGGAAACTTTGGGTTTTACATTTGTGTTGGTGTGTTTTGTATACATACCGACAACTTTAAGACTGGACGACAACACTGTTAGAGTAAGATGGTGCAGTTTTTCGACACATCTGATAGAAACTTTTCATTTTTTTGTGAATAATGTAATTTGTGCTGCTTTTAAATGCTCATTCGACATCATGGTGAAGTTTATCAGTCGGATAAGCTTCGGATTGTGTAGTTCTGGTCTTTTGTACATTAACTGATTTAATTCTTGAAGTTTTAAGCACTAAAACATTTGGTAAGTGGTGACTACTGATAGTCTTTGGTGAAACTGTGACTTTGCGGCCTAGAAAATCCAAATAGAAGCAGATTTACATTAAAAAACATTGATGTTCTTGCTATAACGCAGCATTCTGCCTGAAAACTTTGAGTTCTACATCCGTGTCGATGTTATTTCCATACGTACCGACAACTTTAAGACCGGACGACAACATTATTAGCTCAAGATGCTGCAGTTTTTGGAAACATCTGATAGAAACTTTACATTGTACTTGAATTAATAATGTAATATGGGCTGATTTTAAAAGTTTATTCTACATTAGTTCTGGTCTTTAGTGCATTAACTGACTGAATTCTTGATGTTTTAGATTAAAAGATTGCTTTGTCATAAATAAAACTATCAGAGGCTGTGTACAAACTCATGATGTTTAAATGAATCAGTGTATTTCTGGAACTTCCTGTACAGACTGAAGGCTGCTGGAAAGAGACTTATTATTAATCCTGACTTTTAACTTCCCTCCTGCTGATGCCGACTGCTCTCGTCTGCTTTCTAGGAGTTTCACTTCATCTTGAACAAGTCTATTATTGCAAACCACCTACGCTGAGAATGAAAACAGCAGTTTCTGGCTCTAGACGGCGTCCTTAAAGGGGTTTACATGGACCCCTACAAACTTGTGGACATTGAAAGTACAAGTCTGGCCTCAGGAGGAGTCAGGAACCGTAAAGACATCATGTCACGGAGGGTTCATCCATCTTAATGTACAGTCTTTGGCCTGTCCACCCCATAATGAAACCCCAAGGCCTCCGATCATCCACAGGATTAGTCCCTGATCCCCAGAGGATCCACTCAAGTCTGCTGCTGATCACATGGACAAAGAAAAGACCTTCTGGAGGAAAGTTCTGTGGTCAGATGGAAGAAAAACTAAAAGTGAGGCCTTTAACCCCAAGAACACCAAACCTACCATCCAGCATGGAGGTGGCAGTATCATGCTCTGGTTCTTTCTAGAAGAGCTTCTGGACTGGTTCCAGACTGGATGTTGGACTGGTTCTGGACTTTCTTGGGACTGGTTTATGTTTGGTTTCTGTCTTGGTTCTCCTGGTTTTGGATGTGATTTAAAGTTGGTTTTGGATTTATTTTACTCTGGATCTGGTCCTGGATGAGGACTGGTTTCAGACGGTTTTGGACTTTTTTTTAGGAGTAGTTTAGGTTTGGTCCCAATTTTAGTGCTGGTTTTAGACCTTTTCAGGATTGGTTTAGGACTGGTTTCAGACTGTCTTGGGTGGGTCTTTTTTTTTTTAACCCCAAGAACCCCAAACCTACAATCAAGCATGGAGGTGGCAGTATCATGCTCTGTGGAACTGGAGCTTTACACAAAGTAAATGGAATAATGAAGAAGGAGGATCACCTCCACATTCTTCAGGAAAACCTAAAACCATCAGCAGAAGGTTGATCTTGGACACAGTTGGATGTTTCAACAAGACAATGAGCCCAAACACACATCAGACGTGGTAAAGAAATGGTTCCATCAGGCTGGAATGAAGGTTCTAGACTGGTCTCCCCAAAGTCCTGACTTAAACCCATCAAGAACCTGTGGACTGATGAAGAAACAAGTCTGAGTCAGAAAGACGACAAGTTTAGTTGAACTGAACCAATTCTGTCCAGAGGAGTCAAAGAGAAACCAGAAGGTTGAAACCAGAAGAACCCAACTGAGGAGGAAATGGAGAAATTTAACCAAATATTAACATTTCTGTTTGAACATTTATACTCAGAGGAGTCAGCAGCTGTAGTCGACTGGAATCACTCAGGAGAAGTTAAGAGGTCATGAAACTAAGAAAATTAGATTAATACAACTTTCTACATCAACAAAACTGATCATTCAAGATGCTATATTGTTATATTTCCAGAAGACCTTTAATGAATCTATGAAAGAACCAAAATACAGGATTGTTTTGTGTTTCAATGATTCCATCATAAATTCAAAGTCCTAGGAGTCACTGGAAACGAAAGACTGATGATAAACATGGACTTTAAGTGAATGGAAGCTTTATTTCATGACTCTACAGCATCTTCAAAGCAAATTAAATCCTTTTTAGTGCACAAAATCTGGATATTTGGAAAGTTTTATCTTGATATATCAAATACTTTCCAAAAAAACTTTGATTTTAAGAGTATCAGTCGACCTACGTTTAGTTGTTTTTTCACATGAAATTTAGAAATTTGAGACTGTTTGAACATCAATATCTGAGGAACTATTAAAGATAAAAACCTGAAATGTTATCTGTTGTTTCTCATCATGTCATTCATTCAGAGTCTATAATATTGGATGAATAGATCAAATAATCTCTGATTGTTGGTGAGTTGAAATATGAAAAAGATTGAAGCTGTTAGGAAAAGTTCTGTCTTTGAGCTCATTAACAAAAAATCCTGATAATGCAGAATCAGCAGGTGATATTTTGTGAAGCACGTGTTGCTACTAAACATGTAAAACAATATTTATGAAATACTCGGTCACAAAAATTAAGAAAAAACAAAAAACTGTTATTTCCATTGAATTTGAAGTAATTGAGCAAGTTTGACAAGTTTAACTGGTTTAGAATAAATACTAATAGTTTAAGATTGAAAATCAGCTTCAAGCACATCAGAGATGGAATCACCCAGAAATAACTCTGTGCAGATCTCAGCTGTTTTGGTGTTTTTATGTTGTTTTCTGATCTAACATCTAAAATCCTTGTTTCCCTGCAGCCTTCCAGAGCTCCGAGCGTCTTTCTGCCTGACGTCGGTGAAACTTGCCGGCAGATTAAACTCCCGGGAGGCTCCGGACTCCGATGACCTCCTGCTCCGGTGGACGGCGTCGCCTCTGGAGGCCAGCACAGGAGGTTTCCAGATCTATGAGCTTGTTAAGTTGTAATCTCTTTAATTTGAGGAGCCGTCGCCGCTCCCTGCGACCTCTAAACCCACGGCGATAAGTTCTGTTAATGAAGACTGTATCAACACGCCGATCGATAGGAAGTCTTTGCTGTGAGCTTTCTGCCAGTCGAACGGAGCCAAAGGTGACGAGACGCCCAGAGCTCACCTGTCATGTTGCAGTACACCTGTGTGGGCCCCAGGGGGCCGCTGCCGTCAGGGTCGATGAAGTAGAAGCCGGACGAGCTGCCACTCAGCTTGTAGGCCTCGCAGGACGACTCGTAGATGGCTGCAGAGGACAGAATGCAGAAAGAGATGCTAAATTTCCACAAAAATATGCACAACTGGCACAAAAATGGGAAAAATTACTTCAAAAAGAGACAAAATCACTGCAAAAGAGCCTAAAAAAACATGCAAAATTGTCACGAAAAGACATGAAATCACAATGAAAACAAGAAAACCACCAAAAATCACTATAAAAAGACAAAAATATGCAAAAATGCCACAAAAGCTACCATGAAAAGATCCAAATTCACCACGAAAAGATGCAAACCTATCATAATAAGATGGTAAATCACCAAAGAAGAAACAAAATTATTACAAGATGCAAAATCAACAGAAAAGAGGCAGAATTATCACACAAATATTATAAATTATTAGAAAAAGACACAAAATGACTACAAAAAGATGCAAAATCACAAGAGATGCAAAATCAATACAAAGACACAAAACTGTCCCAAAAGATGGAAATTTACAATGGAAGAGGCAAAATTACAACAAAAAGATGCTAAAACACCACAAAGATTCCAAAAACACTACATTACAAATCATAAAAGGTGTGAAATCACCATAAAAAGACTAAATCATTCCAAAAATAAACAATTCCATGATGAAAATTTAGAAAATCACCAAGATTTAACATGATAATGACAACAGAAAGAGGTGAAATCAGCAGATAATGTAGTAAAGATTAGACTAAAACCAGCTGTTTATGTTGATTTATTTAATTTAGACTCATAAAGCTGTTAGTTTATCTACAGGTTTGTTTCATTCTGGTTGAATACCAGCTGGGATTTTCTTTATTTGTCTGAAGCCTTTATTTATTTATTGGAACTGAAGGTATTTCAGAATAAAATCCTTTTTAATGCTGCAGTAAAGCTCCACGCTGCTTCCTGTCTGAACTCTGCTGGACTTTTTTAGCTTCAGATATTCAGGTCTGAGCTGCAGATGGAAAAGCAGATTCTGGAGGGTTTTTTTCCCTGGAAGAACCTGATGAAAGGAACCACTTCTAATTCAGCAGCCGTCTCTTATCTGCCATGTTCCCTCCAACAGCAGCGTATAAACAAGACATCAGTATTCTGGGCCGGCGCCCTCCACACACACTTTCCAACAGCTGTCTCCGCGGCAACGATCAAGGCGGTGTCACGGAGCGACAGCGGTGAGGAGAAACTCCTCCACGGCGGGTCTGACACTGTTTAAGGAGCCAGGAGGAAAACGCAACGACACGACTGGAGAAAATGGAAAAAGACGCTCACAGTTGTGGCACGTGGCTCCGGAGTATCCCGTCCCCGAACAGTCGCAGGAAAACGAAGTCCACGTCTGGGAGCAGCGGGCCGAGTGTTCACACAGGTTAGGAAGGCATCTGGAAGAGGACAGGGCAGCAGTCACAACAGAGCATTAACAGGAGAGGAAACAGCGTTCTGATGCACCAAGAGTCCAAAATAATGCAGGATGTACAGTACTAGGCAGAAATGAGAAACAATATGAGACACGACAGGAGCAAAAAGGAGCAAAAATAACAACAGAGAGACAGGCTGGTGACACAAAACAACCCTAAAGACACACAAAATTAACAATATGAGACACAAAAGAAGCAAAAAACAGAAAAAGTGGTTACAAAGAAATGCAAAATAATCAAGATGAGACACAAACGAACAAAACTGAGACAAAAACAACCACAGAGGGACAAAATAGTGACAAAAAAAACATGTAAAATGACTAAAATCGAACAGAAAATGTTCCAAATGTGACATAAAACAACCAAAATGGACAAAATCAACAATAAAGAGGCATAAAATGAGCAAAGAACAGAGAAAAAAGTGGTTACAAAGAGATGCAAAATAATCAAGATGTTACACAAAATTACCAAACTGAGAAAAAAGTGGCCACAGACAGACACAAGATTAACAATATGAGACACAAAATGACCAAAAACAGGAAGAATGCTTGTGAAGAGGTGCAAAATGACTAAAATCAGACACAAAACCAACCACAAAAAGATGCAAAGATGGCAACACAAAGACAAAACTGCAACAGAGATAGAAAATGACTAAAATAGACACAAGATGTTCAGAATGAGACACACAAAGACCAAATGTAACAAAAACAGTCACAAAGAGACGTGAAAATGGCCACGAAGAAACAAAATAGTGACAAAAAAACATGTAAAATTACTAAAATCTGACCAAAGGTGACACAAAATGATAAAAATTGAACAAAACTACCATGAAGATACACAAAAATTGACACAAAATGACCAAAAACAGAAAGAATGGCTATAAAAAACCATCAAGATGTGATGAATTGACCCGATTTTAAACAAAAAGAACTATAAAAAGATGAGAAATGACTAAAATCAGATTAAAAATGACCAAAACGGTATTAAAAACCACCGTAAAGACACAAAATATCAATAAAAACACACAAATGTGACATAAAACAACCAAAATGGATCAAAAACAACCATAAAAAGCTGCAAAATCACAACACAATGAGGCACAAAATTCCCAATGAGACACAAAATGGTGAAAATGGGCCAAAAAGACGCCAAACTTGTAAAACCAGAGACTAAATCTGACGTAAACGGAGCGTAAAGAGAGAAAACAGTGGAGATGAAGCAGCAGAACTTCATCAGAGAGAATAAAACACCAACCACAGACGTATAAATCAAAGCGATCTGAGGGTTTGGCTGCCGGTCGCTGGTGATTAATTAATTATCCGATGGGTGTTTATTAATTTGGCCGTCAGCTGACTAATTGAAAAATCTCCAGTTTCTCCTAATAAGCTTCTATTATCTGCCTTTTCCAGCCTCTTCCTGCTTCCAGAGCAAACAAAGCTTCTGTTTGTTGTTCTTTGGAGAAGATCAGAGCGGAATCATTCTGCTGTTTACTGAACTCATCTTTTATCCATCAGGTAGGAAAAAGCTCCGGTTTGTTCCGCTGCTGCTCTGAAGCAAACCCACAAACACTCGTCTGCTGCACATTCATGTCGGTGGAAAGAAAAAAACAAGACAAAAACCAGAGACGGCCCGAAAAATAAAAGCATCTCTGTCACCTTCAGAGTAAAACAGCATCTAAAGACACGCAAAAAGACTGAAATAAGACACAAAACAACCAAACTGGATCAAAACAACTATAAAAGGATGCAAAATGATGGAAATCAGACGCAAAATGTTCCAAATGTGACATCAAATAGAACAAAAACAACCATTAAAAGACGCAAAATTAACAAAATGTGACACAAAATGACCAAAATGCAACTAAAAATAACCCCAGAGAGACAAAACAACAACAAAGGGATGCAAAATGACTGAAATCAGACACGAAATGAAAAAAACGAACAAAAACAAAACATTGAAAAGATGCAAAAGGACTAAAATCGGACACCAAATGGTCCAAATATGACACAAAAAAGACCAAAATGGAGCAAAAACAACCACAAAGAGATGCAAAACTAACAACATGAGACACAAAATTACAAAATCCAGAAAGAATAGTTTCATAGAGATGCAGAATAATCAAGATGTGAAACAAATGATCACACATGGACAAAAACAACCATAAAAATATGCAAAATGGCTATAAAGGGACACAAAGTGACTAAACATGGGACAAACAATAGCTTCAAAGTGACAGAATGGCAACAAAGAGATGCAGAATTGCTAAAATCAGACACAAAATTTCCCAAATGTGACACAAAATAATCAAAATGGAACAAAAACAACCATGAAAAGCTGCAAAATGACTGAAATCAGACGCAAAATGTATTAAATGCAACACGAAAAATTTACTAAATTGGGACAAAAATAACCATAAAAAAGTACAAAATGATGATTAACAGCTGCAAAAATGAACAATATGAGACACAAAAACAACAAAAATGGAAATAGATGCAAAATGACACAAAATGACCAAAATGGAACAAAAATAACCATTAAAAGACAGAAAATTAACAATATGAGACACAAAACAACCAAAATTGAAGAAAAACAACCTTTAACACATAAAATGACCATTAAAAGACACAAAATTAACAATAAGAGACACAAAATGACCAAAATTGAGACAAAAATAACCATAAAGACGCGAAACGACCAAAGTGGAACCTAGACAATCATGTAAACACATAAAATTAACAATATAAGACACAATTAATCAAAACGGAACAAAAACAACCATAAAAAGGCACAAAATGACCATTGAAAGACACAAAATTAACTTTATCAGACATAAAACGACCAAAACGGAACAAAAACAACCTTGGAAATGTACAAAAACGACCCCAACGTGACCAAAGAGCAGCATAAAGATGAAGCTACATGACTGAAATCGGACCGTCTTCTCTTTGACGTCTCTAAAAATAAGAGCGTCTTTGTCACCTTCAGACCACAACGCTGCTGCTGCTGCTGCTGCTGCTGCTAATGGGATTTCACCACGACCAGCACAAAGTCTTGTGATTAATAGTGCCTTCCTCGAGCCTCCTTCAGTTACACATAATTGCCAGCCTTTCAAGGATGCATCTATAATTTCATACACTTCATCTCTTCACCTATTAACTGCAGCCGCAACATGGATGGGGTTGCAGCCGCCGCTTTAATTACCGCCTGCCTATTTTCTGTTGTTGAAGTTACACAACGCTCCCAGTCACCAGGCGTCATTAGACCGGCAGAAAAAGGCAGATTAACGGCGATGAAAGTTCAATCTCTCGTCCACTCCGGCTTCATTAAACACCGACGGTTGATATCGCAGCAATAATCAATCCGACGGCCGCTCCGGTCGCACAGACAAAAGGCTGAAATAACGTAGATAACATCGCAAATGTTTGCTCTAGCTCGGCAGAGGGAAGAAAATGAGACGTAAACACGAGTAAAATGACCACCAAGAGACACTAAATGATCTAAATGTGGCAAAAACAACTATGGAAAGATGCAAAATGACCACAAAGAGACACAAAATGATCTAAATGTGGCAAAAACAACCATGGAAAGATGCAAAATGACCACCAAGAGACACAAAATGATCTAAATGTGACAAAAACAACCATAGAAAGATGCAAAATGACCACCAAGAGACACAAAATGATCTAAATGTGACAAAAACAACCATAGAAAGATGCAAAATGACCACCAAGAGACATAAAATGATCTAAATGTGACAAAAACAACCATAGAAAGATGCAAAATGACCACCAAGAGACATAAAATGATCTAAATGTGGCACAAGATGGACAAAATGGGACAAAAACAACCATAAAGAGATGAAAAATGACCACAAAGAGACAAAAACTAAGAATATGAGACACAAAATCACCACAAAGAACATAAAATGCTCTCAATGTGACACAACGTGGCCAAAAAGGGTAAAAAAAAAAAAAACAACATAAAAACATGCAAAATGTCTAAAATCACACAAAGAATGTCCGGAAAGTAAGACAAAATTAGCAAAACAGAACGAAAACAGCCACAAAAAGACACAAAATTGACAACAAGAGACACAAAATGATCAAAATGGGACAAAAACAACCATAAAAGGAAAGAAAATGACCACAAACGGACAAAAAAAAACTGAATTTAAAACAGAAAATGACCACAAACAGAAAGAAGGGCTGCAAAGACACAATTAAGATGTGACCAAATATGGACAAAAACAACCATAAAGAGAGACACAAAATAATCCAAATCTGACACAAAAATGGAGAAAAACAACCACGAAAAGTTGGAAAATTGCCACAAAGAAACATAAAAGTAACAATATGGGACACAAAATGACCAGATACAGAAGAATGGATGAAAAACAACCAAGAAATGGGGACAAAAACAACCATAAAGAGATGCAAAATGACAACAAAGAGATGCCAAACAACCAAGATGAGACAGAAAATGTCCTAAATATGACACAAAATGACCAAACTGGAGCAAAAACAACCATAAAAAGATGCAAAATGGACACCAAGCGACACAAAATTAACAATATGAGACACAGAATGACCAAATGGTTAAAAAAAAAAACAAAAAAACAAGAAGGGACAAAATGGCAACGGAAAGATGCAAAATGACAAAAGATCAGATAGAAAATGTCCTAAATGTAACACAAAACAACCAAAACTCAACAAAAAAATGCCCACATTAAAGGGAAATGCCAATAACGAGATGCAGAACTGCTAAAATCTGACAAAATGTCCAAAATTTTGAGACAAAAATAGTCTAAAAAAAGAGACAATAGCAGCAATAAGACACAAAATGATCGAAATGAATAAAATTGTCCCTCAAACATCTGTTCGTCAATAGATGGTACGGTTTCCAGATGTTCCCTAAACGCCTCACATGCAGGCTGCGGTAGACGTTAGCTAGATGCTAGCAGAAATACGGCGTTTGAATGTCAGATTTACCTGAAAGCAGGTGTTTACAGCAGCGGATTCCTAAAAGCGTGATTACAGTTTGATGAAGTGAGCAGCAGAAAGTAATCGATGCAGCTGCCACACTGCATTAGCATGGTGGGAACGCTTCCCCCGTCAATATTCCCCACGTTCCCTCCAGCCACGGAGCCTTTAATGGTTCGGCCGAGTCGCTGGGAAGCTGCACCGTTCACAGAAAACGCTCCGCTAACGGCAGACAAACACACAAAACACTGAAAACTAATGAACCAAAATTAACAATATCAGACACAAAATGACCAAAAACAGAAAGGATGGTCACACAGAGGTGGAAAACAATCAAGATGGGACACAAAACAACTAAACTGGGACAAAAACAACCAAGACATGCTGCAAAATGACCACAGAAGAGACACAAAATAGACAATAAGAGACACAAAATGGGAACCAAAAGAAGCAAAACTATTATTATCATCAGACAAAGAAATGACCCATATGCGACACAAAATGACCAAAGTGGAACCAAAACAACCATATAAAGACATAAAATTATCAATGTGAGACACAAAATCAACCAAAATGGACCAAAAATAGCCATAAAAACACACAAAATCAACAATATGAGACACAAAATGGGAACCAAAAGAGGCAAAATTACCAAAATAGAACAAAAACAATCATAAAAAGATGCAAAATGGCTAAAATCAGACACAAAATGGTCCAAATGTGACACAAAAAGACCTAAATTATACAAAAAATCTTGAAGATGCTAAATGAACAAAATGAGAAAAAAAAAACCCAAAATGGGACAAAAAGAAATCAAGAAATGCTGCAAAATGACCACAGAAGAGACACAAAATAGACAATAAGAGACAAAATGACCAATGTGGAATTAAAACAACCATAAAAAGACACAAAATTTAAAAAAAAAATGGGCCAAAAAAAATTACCAATAACTGACAAAATGGCAACAAATAGATTCAAAATGACTAAAATCAGACATAAGATGTCCCAAGTGCAACGCAAAAACCCAAAGCGGAACCAAATCAACTATATTTAGACACAAAATTAAAAATATGAGACAGAAAATTTACCAAAATGGACCAAAAACAACCATAAAAACATATAAAATTAACAATATGAGACACAAAATGGGCTCAAAAAGCAATGCAAAAAATAATGCAAAATTAACAATAGGTGTCAGAAAATTATCAAAATTGGACAATAAATGACCATAAACACACAAAATTAACAATATGAGACATAAAATGACCAAAAAGACCAAAATGGAACAGAAACAACCTTGAAAAGATGCTAAATGACCAGAGAAGAGACACAAAATGACCAAAATGTTACACAAAATATCCAAAAAAAGAAAAAAACAAAACAAAACAGAGACAAAATTACCAAAATGGAAGAAGAAAATGACCAAAAAGAGAAAAAATGACAAAAACAACCAAAATGAACAAAGAAAACCATAAAGAAATGCAAAATGACTAAAATCAGACACGAAACGTCGCGAATGCAACTCAAAAGGACCAAAGATGAACAAAAACAACCATAAAGAGAAGTAAAATGACCACAAAAGAGACACAAAATGACCAAAAACAGACAAAACAGCAACAAAAAGATGCAAAAATGACTAAAATAAGATTCAAAATGTTCCAAATGTGACACGAAACAATCAAAAAAGGAAGAAAACAACCAAATACAAAACAAAACAAAATGGAATAAAATCATCCCAAAGAAGTCCAAAATTACCACAAACAGAAACCAAATCAAGAGTATGAGACACAGAACGAGGTAAAACCACCACAGATCTGTCATCTATCGCTGTTTTAACCAGGATGAAACCACAACAACCACATCTCTGTCATCTACGGGTGTATTAACGATGATGAAACCATAACAACCACAGCTCTGCTCATTGGTTACCATCTCTATCGGGTGTATTAGCGATGATGAAACCATAACAACCACATCTCTGTCATCTATGGGTGTATTAACGATGATGAAACCACATCTCTGTCATCTATGGGTGTATTAGTGATGATGAAACCATAACAACCACATCTCTGTCATCTATGGGTGTATTAGCGATGATGAAACCACATCTCTGTCATCTATGGATGTATTAGCGATGATGAAACCATAACAACCACATCTCTGCCATCTATGGGTGTATGAGCGATGATGAAACCACATCTCTGCCATCTATGGGTGTATGAGCGATGATGAAACCACATCTCTGCCATCTATGGGTGTATGAGCGATGATGAAACCACATCTCTGTCATCTACGGGTGTATTAGCGATGATGAAACCACAACAACCACAGCTCTGCCATCTACGGGTGTATTAGTGATGATGAAACCACAACAACCACATCTCTGTCATCTATGGGTGTATTAGTGATGATGAAACCATAACAACCACATCTCTGTCATCTATGGGTGTATTAGTGATGATGAAACCATAACAACCACATCTCTGTCATCTATGGGTGTATTAGTGATGATGAAACCATAACAACCACATCTCTGTCATCTATGGGTGTATTAGTGATGATGAAACCATAACAACCACATCTCTGTCATCTATGGGTGTATTAGTGATGATGAAACCATAACAACCACATCTCTGTCATCTATGGGTGTATTAGTGATGATGAAACCATAACAACCACATCTCTGTCATCTACGGGTGTATTAGCGATGATGAAACCACAGCTCTGCCATCTATGGGTGTATTAGTGATGATGGAACCACATCTCTGTCATCTATGGATGTATTAGCGATGATGAAACCATAACAACCACATCTCTGTCATCTATGGGTGTATTAGTGATGATGGAACCACATCTCTGTCATCTATGGATGTATTAGCGATGATGAAACCATAACAACCACATCTCTGTCATCTATGGATGTATTAGTGATGATGAAACCACAACAACCACATCTCTGTCATCTACGGGTGTATTAGTGATGATGAAACCACAACAACCACATCTCTGTCATCTACGGGTGTATTAGCGATGATGAAACCACAACAACCACAGTCTGCCCCCAGTAAAGATGGCTGCTGCTCAGTAAAACCAGCATCCTGCTCCGTCATCCTGTCACTTCCTGCAGAGCTTCCTGTTTGATCGTCCTCCGACTGAGAACAATCTCCTCCTGGTTTGTTTCTAAGAGCTGGTTGTTGACGAGGCCCACAGCTGTGCAGCGTAATGAGTCGGAGCTGCTTGTTAGCATAGCGCTCACCAATAAAGACATGCAAAATTACCAAAATGAGACTAAAAAATGACCACAAAGAGACACAAAATCAACATTATGATACACAAACAGAAGGAATGGTGACAAAGAGCTGCAAAACAACCAAGATGTGATGTAAAATGGTCAAATTTGGACTCAAAAAGTTAAAAAAGACAAGAGAGAGACACCAAATTAATGTTAGGAGACGTAAAATGAGCAAAAACAGAAAGAAAGACTTCAAAGATGTAAAAAAAATAAATAAATAAAAAAATATCAGGAAATCGTGACAAAAGCCCAATTAAAAGATGCAAACTGACTGAGATGTTTGTAAAACCAGCGCAGATGTAGATGAGGAGGAGTGACATGCTGGCAGTGAACCGTTGGTCAGAAACAGCCTGTTAGCAGCAGCCTGTTAGCAGCAGCAGCAGCCTGTTAGCAGCAGCAGCCTGTTAGCAGTTTGTTAGCAGCAGCCTGTTAGCAGCAGCAGCCTGTCAGCAGCAGCCTGTTAGCAGTCTGTTAGCAGCAGCCTGTTAGCAGCAGCAGCCTGTCAGCAGTCTGTTAGCAGCAGCCTGTCAGCAGCAGCCTGTTAGCAGCAGCAGCCTGTTAGCAGTCTGTTAGTAGCAGCCTGTTAGCAGCAGCAGCCTGTTAGCAGCAGCCTGTTAGCAGTCTGTTAGCAGCAGCCTGTTAGCAGCAGCAGCCTGTTAGCAGCTGCAGCCTGTCAGCAGTCTGTTAGCAGCAGCCTGTTAGCAGCCTGTCAGCAGCAGCAGCCTGTCAGCAGCAGCCTGTTAGCAGCAGCAGCCTGTTAGCAGCAGCAGCCTGTCAGCAGTCTGTTAGCAGCAGCCTGTTAGCAGCAGCCTGTTAGCAGCAGCAGCCTGTTAGCAGCAGCAGCGTGTCAGCAGTCTGTTAGCAGCAGCCTGTTAGCAGCCTGTCAGCAGCAGCAGCCTGTTAGCAGCAGCCTGTTAGCAGCAGCAGCCTGTTAGCAGCAGCAGCGTGTCAGCAGTCTGTTAGCAGCAGCCTGTTAGCAGCCTGTCAGCAGCAGCAGCCTGTTAGCAGCAGCCTGTTAGCAGCAGCAGCCTGTTAGCAGCAGCAGCCTGTCAGCAGTCTGTTAGCAGCAGCCTGTTAGCAGCAGCAGCCTGTTAGCAGCAGCCTGTTAGCAGCAGCAGCCTGTTAGCAGCAGCAGCCTGTCAGCAGTCTGTTAGCAGCAGCCTGGTAGCAGCAGCAGCCTGTCAGCAGTCTGTTAGCAGCAGCCTGTTAGCAGCCTGTCAGCAGCAGCAGCCTGTTAGCAGCAGCCTGTTAGCAGCAGCCTGTTAGCAGCAGCAGCCTGTTAGCAGCAGCAGCCTGTCAGCAGTCTGTTAGCAGCAGCCTGTTAGCAGCAGCAGCCTGTCAGCAGCAGCAGCCTGTCAGCAGCAGCAGCCTGTTAGCAGCAGCCTGTCAGCAGCCTGTTAGCAGCAGCCTGTTAGCAGCAGCAGCCTGTTAGCAGCAGCAGCCTGTTAGCAGCAGCAGCCTGTTAGCAGCAGCAGCCTGTTAGCAGCAGTCAGCCTGTTAGCAGCAGCAGCCTGTTAGCAGCAGCAGCCTGTTAGCAGCAGCAGCCTGTTAGCAGCAGCCTGTTAGCAGCAGCCTGTCAGCAGCAGCCTGTTAGCAGCAGCCTGTTAGCAGCAGCCTGTTAGCAGCAGCAGCCTGTTAGCAGCAGCAGCTTGTTAGCTTCTAGGTTTCTGCTCTTTAATTGGATGTCCTGTCAGCCCATTTGGTCTGCAGGACCTCATGTCACACACTTCAAATGAACCCAAGTCTTACCTGTCCTTTATGCTGCACGTGTCCAGCTGCAGCTCATTGTAGTTTCCCAGCAGCCCCTGCTGCACCAGGCTCAGGTTCATGGGCTGGCCGTTGATGAAGATGAGCTGCATGCATCCCTGGAAGGACGGAGTCTGGGCGTGACAGTTCATGGAGGGGCAGCCTGCAGGCGATAGGCAGGGTTTAGACAGTTCAAAGGAAGGTCAACTTTTAAAATTCACCAAAAAAACACCATTAATCTGAGATAGAAACTGTAAAAACAGAAAATTAGCCAGGTTTCCACCTTACTGACAGTCCTTAAACTCATCATGTGTAATGTTTGGTTTAATTAGGAAAAATAAGAAAATTTAAGCTTAAAATTGTGATATTTTAGCGTTTTCAGCTGAACTGCAGACAGCGTTTAGATAGAAACCGATGATCAAAAATGTATTTAATGAAATATCTACAGGATATAGAGCCTCTATAGATTTTTTCCAGTGTTGGTAACCTCTGTGGACACTTGAAAAAATGTTGGAAATGTTGATTCCACACTTTTTACATTTTTGCTAAATAAATCATCAAATAAACTTTTCTTTTTCTTCAGATTTTGCTTCTAGCCATGGTTGAGCTGTTTCCACTGACAAAAATCACCAAAAAACACCATTAAACAGAGCTAGAAAATGGAAAAACAGAAAAATTAGGTGGATTTCGAACTTACTGACAGTCCTTGAAGTAATCACATGTGATGAATGGTTTTATTGGGAAAATTAATTAACAAAATTTAAGGTTAAAATTGTGAGATTTCAGAGATATTTTGTCAGCTGAACTGCAGACAGTGTTTACACAGAACAGACAGGAAACAAGTATGGAAACTAATATAAATAGTTAAATGTCTAGAAATATAGTCACGTTTTGAATACTTTTACTTGAAGAACTTCCCCGTGTGTTCCTGACTCCACCAACCTCCAAAGAAGAAGTTTCCTCTGGACTCCACTGGCTCCCAGAGCTCGATGTTGGATGAAGGTTCTCCGTCCACCGTTAAGGAGATGTGAAGGTTCCTGGTGTCGAGTCTCACCGAGTGCCAAAGTCCATCGCTGACTCGGTGACCTGAAGACGACGACACAAAACTGGTCACTTCCAAGAAGAAGTTCACATGAATCATACTGCAGACAATTTCACATATTTGATGTTTTTGGGTCTGGACGGACAATTTTTGAGCCATTTTTGGAAGTTACATTGAAGAAATATTTCCACATCGTCTTGCTGTTTTGTCAAGTTTCAAGACATTTGGGTCAATTTTTGTATCATTTGTACAATTTTGGGCACATTTTGCATAAGTTTTAGGCAAGTTTAAGACAATTTGGTCAGTTTCTGGGTAATTTTAAAAATGTTTTGAGTCATTTTGGACAATTTGCATTGCAGAAGTTTTTCATATTGGACAAGTTTTCCGAGTAATTTTTAGTAGGTTTCAAGACATTTTGGTCAAGTTTTGTATCATTTTTAAGACATTTTGTACAATTTGGGGCACATTTTGCATACATTTTGGACAAGTTTAAAGACATTTTTGAGTCATTGACAACACATTTGGACCACTGTCATGGTTTTCATGTCACTTTGGGCACATTTAAAGACAAAGCTTGAGTTATATTGCAGAAATATTTCCATATCGTCTTGCTGTTTTGTCAAGTTTTCAGCCATTCTGGTGTGATTTTGGGGTCACTTTTCAACGTTAAACGTCAGTAACTCCACTGCAGCAGCTCCTGTACCGGCGTCCTTTTGAATATTCATTTGAGACGTTTAGCTGGAGTCAAAGATGCCGTTTGAGTGGAGCAGCAGCTGCCAGTTCTGCTGTCAAACCCTGAGCTTCCCTCTCAGCTCGGCTGCTTCATGCAGCTGTTGAGAGACGCTTCCAGCCTCCGTCGTCCTCCTCCGCTCTGTCAGCTGTCAGATAAACTCCTGCCGCATATTTTATCACGCCGATGAAGTGGATATGCAAATGCGCAGAAAATTACTGTAACGTCAGCTCCTTCCTGGCTGCTAATTATCGTCAACAAATACTGTAGGTGCATTAGCGGCTTTGATGTGAAGCGGCCGTTTATGCAGCCGAGCTCGTTTGGCTTTTTGTCAGGAGATAACGAAGGAGCTCCTCATCAGTTACTCCTGGAAAAGTGGAGCGACGGTGGGAAAAGACAAAACAGTTTGTGCTGTTTATTTTTTACTAAACCCGTCAATATTACAGACAAACAGGTTTCGGTCTTGTCTCACGTAGTTTGAATCATTTTAAGCAAGTTTCAAGACATTTTTGGGTAATTGTTGGGTCGTTTCCAAGACGTTTTGGAGTCATTTTGGGAAATTCTTGAGTCATATTGCAAAAATTTGTGCATACTGACATGTTTTTGTTATAGTAGTCCATTTTTTTTTTTTTTTGCCATTTTTGGAAAGTTTCAAGAAATTCTGATCAATTTTGGCATCACTTTCAAGATGTTTTTGAGTCATTTAGGGTAGATTTTGTCTCAATTGGGGCAAATTAAATGACATTTAGGACAATTGTTTAATTGTGTTACAAAAATTGTTATATATGGGACAAGTTTATGTCAAGTTTGGGACTTTTCTGGCAGGTTTTGAGTCAATTTGGACAATTTTTTAGTTATATTGGACACATTTTTGTCTTGGTGGTCAAATTTTTTGCCTTTAGTTTGGACATTCTGGTAAATTTCCTGGTCATTTTCAAGACATTTTGGGCATATTTAGAGTCATTTTGGGCAAGTTCAAAGACACTTTGGACATTTTTTGACTCCTATTGAAGAAGTTTTTGTCTTGTCCGATAATTCTGAGTACATTTTACAAGTTTCAAGACATTTTGGTCAATTTTTGGGTCATTTTCAAGACATTTTTGAGTCATTCAGGGTCAACTTTGTCTCACTTTGATCAAATTAAATGATTTAGGACAACCGTTTAATCGATTTTTTTCGCCATTTTTGGAAAGTTTCAAGACACTGTGGTCGATTTTTGGGTCATTTTCAAGACATTTTTGAGTCATTTAGGGCAAATATTGAGTAATTTTGGCCAAGTTTAAAGACATTTTGGAGAATTTTTGAGTCATATTGCAAAAGTTTTTCCAATCCAGCTTTATTTTTATAGCACTTTTAACAACCACTGATTGATCCAAAGTGCTGTACATCCAGAACAAGGAAAATAAAATCAGGAATACACAACATGTACACAACATATTGCAGAAGTTCTTGTCCAGTTGGGCCATTTCGTGGCGTTTGGAGTCATTTTGGACACGTGGATTCCTTTTGGAAACGTTTTTGCCATACTGGACATCATTTAAGCCATTTCCAGTGAGTCATTTTGGACCATTCTGAGACCAGATTGAGGCATTTTTGGCAATATTTATGTCACTTTGGGCAGGTTCAAAGACGTTTTGGTCAATTTTGAGTCATTTTAAACACAATTTGTGTGATTTTTGGCAAGTTTAAAGACATTTTGAACAATTTCTGAGTCATATTACACAAAGTCCTTCGCTTGACTAAACATGTTGGTGATCAACTCAGACAGGAAGTATCCTGTGTGGAGATCTCTGAAGCAGGACACGATCCTGTTCAAATGCAGGTATGTTTGAAAATCTGCAGAGAGCTAATGCTAATTCAAACGCTGTTTTATGCGACTCTTTGTTTCCCTGAATCTCTACCATAAAGATAAACTTGTCTGTGAACCAAACAGACACAATAATCACGTCGATGTAAAAACAGCAGCTCGACATCGTCCCTTGAGTGCATTTAAAGTGCTTAAACGTGCACTTTTTTTCCAAACCAAATCACTCTGAACCTCTAAGTCGTCACATGTAATCACCCCGCCGCCTCAGGAAATTGCCTCCCTGCCACGGTGACGGCTCGTCTCCACGGAGGACGATCTCTCAATGTCAGCTGTGAATGAAACGAGCGAGCCACACCTCCACGCTAAATTAGCATCCAGACCGAGGCGAGGCGAGGCTGGCGAGGCTCCCGGAGCTCCGAGGGGACCAGACAGTCACGCAGAGTGCACCGCGGGACTTATTTTAGTTGGTCTAAGAATCACATCTGCCCGGGCTCTCGGGGAAACTTGAGAATTTCAGCGGGTTTAATGACGCCTGTCGCTTACAGCAGGGCCTTTCATCCCCGAAGACTGTCCTTTTCCTCACTCCATTGGCTGTTTCATGGAGGAAGCAGTGGAGCCGGCAGGGGCTGCTGGGAAAGCATTAATCTGGGTTTCTCTTCGGCCCTTTTAGGTCAGAGATATCTCCTGATCTGGTCCTGGAGTGTCAGCGTGCTATCGGAGACTCACATCTAATCAGAGATCTGTAAAAATACAAGCTATTCTTCTTCTCTCCGAGCGCCTCCGCTGCCTCCAGGAAATATATTTTCATGTGACAGTTTCATGTCATTACTGCTGTAAAGCTGCGCTGGCAGCTGTCTCATGTCCTTGACAATCCCATCTGGCAGCAGAGATGCAGAGCTAGCGAGGTGAAGGAAGCTGCCGTGGATGCTGGTACCCGCTGAGCGTCTCCTGATCCCACGGCAAGACAAACATGTCTGCTCGTGTGAAAATTAAGCCTTCACTGTCAGCGCAGATCATTTCTGGCCTGAACAGGGGGGGATTCGCTCCAACATTCTTTCCACGTTAACGCTCCTGTGCGCCTCGGCAATCAACAGTTTTTCTGCTCAAGCTCTACTGGTGTTAAAGTGAAAAATAAGCAGCGGTAAACGGCCAGGTGACATGTCCAGTAACACTGAGGAGACGGCTCACCATCACTCTACATGACATGAACACTAACAGCTTTATAGTAACACAATACTGAGAGGAAGTCACTTTTAAGTCAAATCTACAATCTGTTTCTGAGCTTTTATTGAGATATTACACTCTTAGAAGTAGAGGAGCCTCCAGGACTTATTCATTTTAGGGAACCACTGTTTCTATGTAGAAAACTAACTCTGTTTTGTGTAACGCTTTGTTAATTTTAGCTAACTATGTAATACTTTTACCAAACTGTTTAATTTTAACCAACTAGGTATGTTTAACTAACTACTCATCACTTTTAGCCGTGTTTGTTATGTTTGGCTAACTGTTTAGTACTTTCAACTAGCTATTAATTACTTTTAGCCAACTCGCTAACTGTTTTTCACCTTTAGCTAACTACTTACTTCTTGTAGCCAACTACTGGTTCTGTTTAGCTAACTATTTATTACTTTTAGCTAACTATTTACATCTTTTACTCAACTACTTGTTATATTTAGCTAACTATTCATTACTCTTAATCAACTGTTTGCTATATTTAGCTTGCTATTCATTACTTTGAGCCAACTAGCAGTTTTAGCTAAGTGTTTGTCATGTTTGGCTAACTATTTGTCAGTTTTCTGAGCTGTAATTGAGATATTACACTCTTAGAAGTACAGGAGCCTTCAGGAACCTTCGGAGCGCCAAAGGAACCCAAGCTAAAAGTAGTCAATGAGCTAATACTTGTAGCATATTACCTATTATGTAGCTTAGCATATTGATGTTGAAAAATAAATTAAATGATTATTTAAAATTCAATAGTTCAGCTAACTACTTAACAATTTTAGGTAACCACATATTACTTATTACTGAGTTATTGTTTTGCATTTAGCTAACTGTTTCTGTCTTTTAACCAACCATTTCTTACGTTTACCTAACTATTCATTACTTAACTATTTATCACTTTGAGCTAACTGTTTTTACTTTAATCATTTTGGCTGATGTTTGAGTCTTAATGGCCAATTTCTCAGTTATTTTGGAGAAGTTTCCAGTCAAATTGGACAACATTTAAGTCATTTTGGATAATTTAGAGTAATTCTGGCCAGGTTTATACTCAACTTTGACAATTTTTGAAAAACTTCAAATCATGTCGGACAAATTTCTGGTCATTTTGGAAGATTGTTGAGTCTTTTTGGCCAGTTTTTCAGTTATTTTGGACATGTTCTAGGCAGGTTGGACAATTTCAATCATTCTGAACAAATTGTGAGTAATTTTATACCATTCTGAGTATTTTTGGCAAGGTTTTCAAGTCATTTTGGACACATTTCTGGTAATTTTGGCTGATTTGTTAGTCTTTTTGGCCAGTTTTTGAGTTATTTTGGGACAGGTTTCCAGTCAATTTGAACAATTTTTGAGTCATTTTTGACAACTTTCAAGTCATTCTAGCTGATTTTTGCATCTTTTTGGCCAGTTCTTGAGTCATTTTGGACAGGTTTCCACTCAATTTGGATTTTTTTCACAGTTTATAAACAATTTCTGACAAATTACTGGTCAATTTTTGAGTCTTTTTGGCCAGCTTTTGACTTATTTTGGGACAGGTTTCCATTTAGGTTGGACATTTTAGTCATTTTGGACAATTTTTAGCTCATTTCGGACAAAACAGGTTCGTCAAGCTTCCCCTGATTCTAAGAGAGTTGATGCATTTACACAACAGTCCAGCAACAGGTGGCGTTTTTTAAGTTCAACTGATCGTGACTGAGCACAGCGCTGCTCCTGTTTACTGACCGAGCCGATCTTTACGCTCGGCAGGAAGAAGACGGATTCCTCAGCAGCGCTCTGATCTCACTGTTTGGTTATGATTCAGGACATCCATCATGGAGGAGATCTCCTGCTGCTACCAAACACCTTTTCCAGGGTACCGTCCTGCTGTAATTAAGGAATCCACCTCCTGAGTGTGTGCTTTTCTGCAGCGCCTTTATGGAGGATGAATCTACGTTTTAGCAGCTGAGATCTCGGGGATTATCTCTCAGTGTGATAATGGTCTTCTTAACTGCCTGAATTTGTAACCGAGATGCTATCGGAGCTTCTGCTCAATATTAATTTCAGCCGTGACCTCCAAAAACCGAGCCGAGGAGCGAGACGAGGAATCCTAATGAAAATAATCGAGTAAATAAACCGACAAACACCCCAAAGTCACTTCATATCAAGCTAATGACGGACTCCCTCTTTAGCTAAATTCATTTGCGGTGAAACCTTTACTTCGGGACTCCGGGTCAAACTCTTCCTTTCGCTGCCAAAGCGTCCTCGTGCATATCGATAATTTAATGCAGCTGGAGGTAAATTATATAAAAGGGAATACTCTTGTCTTCTCCATCTATATTTCCCTGCAGCCCACCATCTGCCCAAAGCCTGGCTTCCCCAAACAATCACACTTATCTGCGTTATCTCCGCTAAGAAATCCCACGCTGAGTATTGGATGATATTTTTCTCCAAGTAATTCCGAGAAAATAAACTTTTTTTCCGGAGTTTATTGAGGACAAAGGTGATAAAAGTAAGTCGGATGAAATTACTTGCGGCAGCCGGCATGTTCCGGCTCCAGATTTTGGATTAGGGTGACACTGTCTGTCTTTGTCTGCCTGAAGAAACACAAACAAGAACCCTGCTGGACTTCTTTGTGCAAACAGGCTATTCTGGGTCACAGTGTTCACACGGATGCGCCACAGTCTGCAGCTCGTCGCCACAAAGATGGAGAAAAACACTCGGAAAGCCAAGTCCTGGATGCTGGATTGAAATGAAATTAAAACCCACATTTATTCCAGACGTGTCAGGGTTTTCTTTTTGTTTGTCATTCGAGGGGCTGTAAAGTTCAGGTTGATTAGCCGATTCTCGTCCGACCCAGTTCTCATTATTCCGGCAGTTGCAGGAGTTATTTTGAGAGGGAGAAATGTCAACAGGCTTCCAGGATTAATCCATTATTTTAGACGGCAGGAGAAAACAGACTAGACAGCGACGAAGACCACCAGAAAGACTCGCAAACGAACCACAGAGAGATAGAACCAAATACAAACGGATGCAAAATGAAGATAAATAGATGTAGATTCCATGCAAACAGGCAAAAAAACACCCGCTCAACACACAAAAGGAACTCTACTACATGCAAAATGGCAGCAAAGACCAATAAAAATGCAAAATAAACACCAAAAAAACCAAAATGATTCCAGAGACACAATAAAAGTGACACAGAATGAACACAAACAGGAGTAAAATCAAAGAAAACTGAGAGAAAACACACAAAAAATCTGCACAAAATGACTCAACACTAACAGAAAATAGCCATAAAACAGCAACAAAGACCAACAAAACCACCAAAAGACACACAAATGAACCACAGGGAGACAGAACTGGATAAAAAAGATGCAAAATGAAAACAAATAGATGTAGATTCAATGTTCACAGACACAAAACCACCTATTAGATACACAAAAAGAACTTTACTACATGCAAAATGACCACAAAGACACACAAAATGACCAGAAAAAGATTAAAACTGACTAGAAGACAGACAAAGTGACCAGGAAGACGTACAAAATAATCACAAAGAAACATAAAACAACCAGAAAGAGACACAAAATGATGAAAAAAACCCACTAAAACTGACTAAAAAAGATGCAAAACGACACACAAAATAACCACAATGACACAAAACGATGAAAAAGACACACAATATGACCACAAAGACACGCAAAATGATGAGAAAGAGACACATAATGACCACAAAAAGACGAAAAAAGACATTAAAACCAACTAAAAGACACACAAAATGACCAGGAAGACGTACAAAATAATCACAAAGAAATGTAAAATGACCACAAAAACATAAAAATGACGAGAAAGAAACACAAAATGAATGTAAACAGATGCAAAAGCAATGAAACACGCATGGACTCGGTTGAACCTCTAACATCTCCAACGTGCGTTCCCATGATGCACCACCACTTCCTGTTTGCTCTGCAGGTGAGCCGCTCTGCTCTGATTGGCCCCTCCCTCTCAGACTCACCTGCGGTGGCCTCAGATCTGTGGCGTCCGGATCCGTGGAGGCCCAGCAGCAGCCGTCCCCCGCTGACCTGCAGCTCCAGCGTCTGAGGACCGGGGTGGAGCTGCAGGGACAGCAGCAGTCCGTCCGGGTTCCACGTCCGCAGCTGGAATCGAGCAGAGAAACCCCCCGAGGCCGGCGGCGGCGGCGGCGGCAGCGACAGGAAGCTGCTGCTGGAGCTCAGGAAGGTGCAGGACACCAGCTGGGGCTGCGAACACGAGAAGGTCACGTTGCCCTGGAGGACGACAAGACACCACGTTTAAATCCACCGCCGCACAAATGTCACCACGACGCACACAAAAGGGAACAGATGGGAGGAAAAAAGCCCAGAGTGACCTCGACCCGACATGTTAATAAAACGGAACGTGTTTGTCAGCAGCAGAGACTTCATGAGAATTCAGGAAGACGGAGGAAGGAGGCTGTGGAGAACCCCGAAACACACAGATAGAGCTGTAAACACACAAAGACACGCAACAACACCACAAAAACACACAGGATTACCACAGATAGAGCTGTAAACACACAAAACCACCACAAAAACTGGCAAAATCACCACAAAAACACACAGGATTACCACAGATAGAGCTGTAAACTCACAAAACCACCACAAAAACAGGCAAAATCACCACAAAAACACACAGGATTACCACAGATAGAGCTGTAAATACACAAAGACACGTAAAAATACCACAAAAACACACAGGATTACCACAGATAGAGCTGTAAACGCACAAAGACACGCAACAACACCACAAAAACACACAGGATTACCACAGATAGAGCTGTAAACACACAAAGACACACAAAAACACCACAAAAACACCCATAATCACCACAAAAACACACAGGATTACCACAGATAGAGCTGTAAACACACAAAGACACACAAAAACACCACATAAACACCCATAATCACCACAAAAACACACAAGATTACCACAGATAGAGCTGTAAACACACAAAGACACACAAAATCACCCCAAAAACGTGCAAAATCACCAGAAAAACACACAAAATCACCACAGACAGAGCTGTAAGTAACATAAAGATACGCAAAATCCCCACAAAGACACATAAAATCGCCACAAAGAAACACAAAATCACCACAAAAACACACAAAATCACCACAAATAAAATCGTCACAAAAACATGCAAAATTACCACAAAAAGCTGAAAAACTATGAGAAAAAGACACAATCACCACTGAAAGAGGCAAAATTACTACAAAAAGATGTTAAATCAACACAAAAAGACTCAAAATTACCACAAAATAGTGCTGGGCGATATGGAAAAAATCATATATCACGATATGGATTATTTTATATCACGATAACGATATATATGACGATATACCACAACAAAGTATGTTTTCAGTTATTCTCTGAAAAGTTTGACAAAAATTTCATTGCTTACTTTTCTCCATGAAACTTCAACCTGTTGCTAGGGCTGGACCCGGATATCCGGTCCGATGGTGGTATGCGGATATTAATTTTGAGATCCGAATATTCGCCCCCTCCTACTTCCACCCCCACCCCCCGTCGGGCGTTACGAACCGAGCCGAAAATTCGGCTCTTTCCTCCGTTAGCTCACCGCCTCTGACCTCACGGACCGAACCGAATATTCAAGTCGTTCCTTCGTCCGTCCGTCAAATTCCTCCCCCCGGACGTTAAGGAGGGGACCGAATATCCAGAGCCCAGAAACTTCTATTCGGGCCAGCCCTACCTGTTGCGCTTCCATCGTTCAGCACTCATGAGTTAAGTAACGTAAAGCATGTCGCAAACCCGCGTCAGAATCAAAGAACGTAAAGCAGCGTCATGTCGCAAAAACCACAAGACGGAGTTTCTTTGAAAAATCTCTTTTTTATTCTACTTTATTTTCACGTATATAAACTTAGAGTATGCATAGTGACAAGAAAACACTAATACAATCGTCGCAGGCTATTTAATGATATATTTGCTGTAATAATTGATAAAATTAGGTTAGAAACGATAGAAGAGAAATGGCACGATAGACACTTTTCTGTCGTTCTCACGATATGAATCGTCATATCGCCCAGCACTACCACAAAAGGTGAAAAACTACTAGAAAAAGACAGTTTCCACTGAAAGAGGCCAAATTACTACAAAGACACAAAATCATCACAAAAATTACCACAAAAGATTGCAAAACTATCAGAAAAAGACACAAAATCACCAGAAAAAGACACAACAGACAAAAATAACCACAAAAAGATGCTAAATCACCACAGTAATCACAACAAAGAGACACAAAGACACACAAAATCACCAGAAAGAGACACAAAGTCACCACTGAAAGAGGCTAAATTACTGCAAAGACCGGAAATCCCCACAAAAGATGCAAAATATCCACAAAAAGATGCAAAATGACCACAAAAAGATGCAAAATATCCACAAAAAGGTACAAAAGTCCCATAGAGTTTGTAGCAGCTCCTGGATGAAGCAGGTTTATGGTTCAAATGAACAGAAACAGATTCCGTCTATAGATTGTAGCACCTGGATGGAAGCTACAACCAACAACAAGCCTTCTGGCACCTTGGATCCTTATTTGCTGTTTGTGGCTCTATTTTGGAAACATTTAGCCTCTTCTTGTGGCAGTTTTCAGTGTTTGTGATAAATTAGCATCTTTTTGTGGTGATTTTGTGTCTTTATGGTCATTTTGAACCTTTTTGGAAAGATTTTCTGTCTTTTTGAGGTGCTTTTGAGTCTTTTTATGGGTTTTTGTCATTTTGTGGTTGTTTTGTGTCTTTTTGTGGTTATCTCGCCTCTTTCAGTGGTGACTGCATCTCCTTGTGTAATTTTGTGTCTTTTTGTGTTAGTTTCATATTTTTGTGGTGATTGTGGGTCTTTTTGGTCATCTCCTCTCTTTCAGTGGTGACTTTGTGTCTTTATATGGATATTTTGTGTCTTTTTGTGTTTATTTTGTGGTATTTTGTGTGGTTTTCATGGTGACTTTTTGTCTTTTTGTGATAGTTTTGGGCCTTTATGTGGTTATTTTTGTCAGTTTTTTGGTACTTTTGCGTCTTTTTGTGGTAATTTTGTGTCTTTGTGTGGTTATTTTTTGTTTTTTGTGATAGTTTTGGCCCTTTTTGTGGTTATTTTTGTCATTTTTTTGGTAATTTTGTGTCTTTGTGAGGTTACTTTTTTGTTTTTTGCGATAGTTGTGACCTTTTTGTGGTTATTTTTGTCATTTTTTGGTAATTTTGTGTCTTTTTGTGGTAATTTTGTGTCTTTGTGAGGTTATTTTTTTGTTTTTTGTGATAGTTTTGGCCCTTTATGTGGTTATTTTTGTCATTTTTTTGGTAATTTTGCGTCTTTTTGTGGTAATTTTGCATCTGTTTGTGGTGATCTGGTGTCAGTGTTTAACAGAACCCAACTGTTCTTGTCAATAAAAGATGAGCTGATTGTGAGGAGGATTATGTAGATATTCTATGGACGGTTAAAGGAATATTGCTGAATAAAATCAACACTGAACATGTTCTTTTTTTGTGCAGATTGCAGCAGGACTGCAGCAGCAGCAGCAGCAGCTCCTGGATGAAAACAATCCAGGTTTGGGTTTCAGTTTCATTCTGAGGTCAGACTGCTATCATCCTGCAGGGCAGCACACAGCAATCACAGCTCCTCTCCATGTGAGTCCTGCCATCAGCTTCGCTCGGGGAGATTGGCCCATTGAAATTCCATCAGCGCCTAGCGGCCTCTCAACGCCGGCCAGCCGTCCGATGGCTCTCCAGCACGGAGGGAAGGATTGTTTCCACTTAAATCTGACTAATCAGAGAGAAAACGAGGCTTTTCATCCAGCAGGTCAACGTCCCATCTGCTCCCATCAGCAGCAGCTCTGATTAGAAACGTTGCTGTGACAGAACACTAAAGGAACATGATGATCAATAGGAGCACCTGCAGTTCCTCACTCGTCCACTAGAGGCTCCAAAAGCACCTCAGTCCTTCATAGACCTCAATAATAAAATATCTCGTTTTACAGCAGAAATAAACACGTTTACAGCCTCAGAGACAAAATGTTTTTGGTCTCTTTATCTAATTTTCTCTGTTATTTAAACTGTATGGGGGGATTTTTTATAATAATCTAAATTGTATTAATCCTCTAAATTGCAAAACTTGCTGACGGATTTAAAAGGAAAATGCACAGCGATTTCCGAACTTTCGGCATTTTTAGTCTTTTTCTCAAATATATATCCATAAAAACACACAAAATCACCACAAAAAGACACAAAATCACCACAAAAGGATGCAAAACTACTGGAAAAAGACACAAAATCACCATTGAAAGAGGTGAAATTACCACAAAAAGACTCCAAGTCGCCACAAAAAAGATGCAAAAACACCTAAAAAAGGCCAAAATTATCGCAAAAGACACAAAACTACTAGAAAAAACACAAAATCACCACAAAAAGATAGTCACCACAAAAAGATGAAAAACTACTATAAAAAGACAAACTCCCCATTGAAAGAGGTGAAATTACTACAAGCAGACACAAAATGACCACGAAAAGATACAAAATCACCACAAAAAGGTGAAGAATTACTAAAAAAAAAAAAAAAAAAAAGCAACTAAGTCACCACCGGTGAAATTACTACAAATATGCAAAATTACCACAAAAATATGCAAAATTAGCATATCTAACATCTATATTTACCATCTAATTAACATCTCATTGTTAGCATGCTGGTGTTAGCATTTAGCATGCTCTATACATTTTGTGAGTGAATCCTGATTAAATGAATAAATGCAGTGATCTTTGGTGATTTAAAGGCGAGTACAGCGCTAACATCTTCAGCTCATCTCCTGTCACCCTGCAGATCTATAATGCATAGATCTATTTAGCGACATCTTTCAGGTTAATCTGTGGCTCTCTGAGCTGCAGCGCCGTAGAATCTCTTCCAATCCATGATCACCAAATTAAAGGCTCGCTTCGCCCACTTCCTGCTGCTGCCCACTCACCTCTTCTTCCTCCTCCACGTCTCAGTATCACTACATCAGGTTACAGACACTCTGAGGCAGGATTACAGCTTTTCTTTTTTACATTTCTGAGCTTTTACAGGTCGTAAATCCTCCCTGTTGGAGTCTGGAGACCTGGAGAAGCTTCAGATGTCGATATATTGATTAACCATAGGTGAATAAGAAAAATAAAATATAAAAAATGGTAAAGAATGCAAATTCAGAGTCTCTTATAGAGAAATAAATTCATTTTCTTGATGTTTGTATCTCTGATCGCCAAAAGTTATGTTTCCTTTTTTAAAAAAAATCTCCAAATAACAGCAGAAACTGTAAAAACAATCCTCTTGGGCGTATTATAAATTCATGATACTTTGTTCATGCGTCATTTTTAAAAAAAACAAAAAACAAAACTTTGTTAAAAACTACTCTGAACTTCTGCAAAATGTGAAGAAATTCTCCAAAATTAAAATTTTTGTCGAAAGTGAACAAATCTGTGCAAAGTGACTCACATATGATACAAAATACCTCAAAAAATGCCTAAACAGACAAAATTCTATCCAAATCTTCTCTGAACTTCTGAAAAATGACTTGAAAATCCCCCAAAATGACTCAAATATTGTACAAAATACGTCTAAAATTGCCATAAATGACAAAATTCTGTCCAAAACTACTTAGAAACTGGCCGAACTGCATTGAAAATTCTCCAAAATGTCTCAAATTGTGTTGAAAGTGAACAAAACTGTACAAAATCACTTAAATATGATACAAAATACCACAAAAATTGCCGAAATGGACAATATTCTATCCAAATCTTTTCTGAACTTCTGAAAAATGACTTGAAAATTCTCCAAAATGACTCAAATATTGTACAAAATACCTCTAAAATGACCTAAATCGACAAAACTATATTCAAAACTAGTCAGAATTTCTCCAAAATGACTCAAATGTTTTCCTCTTTATGACGTTCTAACTGAGTCCCACTGAAAAAGAACATGTGTGAGTTTCCTCTACTCCTGTTCGTGGTTGTTCTGTTTCCACAGACGTCCAGATGTTTAGATTTCAGTGAAAAATGAGTCACAGAGAAGAAAAAATGTACTAGGAACAAAAATCAATAAATAAAACCATCCTGGAGTTCAGAGGGTGTTTCTGTAGAACGCTAAGGTCTTATCTGCAGGAACATCTGGACTCATCCATCTAACAGGACTTCTAAAGGCAGGTCTGGTGTTCAGGATCTAGGAGGAACCTGATGGGTCATGAACTCACCACGCTGTGGATCTGAGGCTTCCTCCTCTTGGCCAGGTCCACCACGTTGATGCCGTTGTAGTAGAGGTTCTCCATGCAGCCGTGGAAGTTCCTCCTCAGGAACGTTCCAGGTTTCCCAGGAAGAGGGATGCCTCCGAAACTCAGCTGGAGAAACAAAGCAAGAAGATGTTTAACCAAACGAACCTTCAAGGAGTATTTAGTGACAAAGAGAAAACGCATTTCTACAAACGAGCATCAATTATTTTAAAATGTTAAAGATTTCTCTAAACTTTGCTGCTTTCATTTTATTCTCAACCTTCATAAGACTTCCAGGACCTGCTGCTGAGGAACATCATGATGCTGCCACCACCATGCTTCACACCATGATGCTGCCACCACCACCGTGCTTCTAAGCATGATGCTGCCACCACCATGCTTCACATCATGATGCTGCCTCCACCATGCTTCACATCATGATGATGCCACCACCATGCTTCACATCATGATGCTGCCACCACCATGCTTCACATCATGATGCTGCCTCCACCATGCTTCACATCATGATGATGCCACCACCATGCTTCACATCATGATGCTGCCTCCACCGTGCTTCACATCATGATGCTGCCACCACCATGCTTCACATCATGATGCTGCCTCCACCGTGCTTCACAGTGCTGATGGTGTGTTTGTGATGATGTTCAGTGTTTGCTGTCCATCAAACATATCATCTAGTCTGATGGCCATAAAGCTCCATCCTGGTCTCCTCAGACCAAAGAACCTTCTTCCAGGTGTCTTCAGAGTCTCCACATGTCTTCTGGTGAACTCTAGTCCAGATTTAATTGGAGCTTTTTCCATCAGAGTCTTTCTCTTTGTCTCCATAAAGTTTTGACTGGTGAAGAACAGACAGCAGTTGTTGGATGAACAGTCTCTAACATCTCAGCTGCTGAAGCTGGAACTCCTTCAGAGGAGTCATAGGAGTCTTGGTGGCCTCCCTCTCTAGTCTCTCAGGTCTTGAGGACGTCCTGCTCTAGTCAGATTTATTCATGTTCCATCTTCCTTCCATTTCTAAATGATGGATTTAACTGGACTCCAGGAGATCTTCAGGAACTTTAAATGTTCTTGTATCGTCCTGACTGATGCTTTTCTTGGTTCTGTAGTCTTCATGGTGTAGTTCTAGCCAGGTTTACTGATCCACCAGAGACTGGACCTTCCAGCTGAATCACATTGACTATATTTCAACATTGAAGAGCAATAGAAGCTGCTGTACTTTTCTACGTGTCGTCTTTGCTTCCAGAAACAGCAGCAGTCTGGTTGAAACCTTTTCTTTTTCCTTTTTTCAGCGTGACGATGCCCCCGGTTTAATAAGCATCATCCATTCTTAGTGTTGAGCTCCTCGACCTGCGGGATGATCTGGAGCTCTGGCCTTATCGCCCAGCATCGCTAATGCTCTTCAATGGAAGCAAATCCCTGCAGCTGGCTTCCAAAATCTACCCTGCGAGCCTCCCAGAGGACCAGAGGCCTCCACGGTGACAGATTAACGCCTCGGCTCACCGCCAACCACATGTTTGTGTAGCATCAGCTGGTGGATCCTGGAGTCCACGTTTCAATGCAAACCAAAAGACTCCATTCAGCGTTGTGTCCTGCATATGTGGAGCTAAACAGTAAGATTTAGCAGCAGGAGATTCACACAAAGCAGCTGATTTAAAGCTGCAAATGACAAGTGTTGGTTTCACTCTGAAATATTTTATCACCTCCAGTCACACAATGAAAACTGAAGAACCTGCAGTTAATTAGAAGCATAATTACAAGATAAAGATTCTACTTTGCTGATGTGATCAGCCTTTAAAAGGTGCTGAAATTATTCTGACGTCAAAACGTTGCATCAGTTTAATATTATGAGTCATTTAAACTTAAATTTGGGACAAAATGAATGAAACTGCCTCGACAACTTCACTACTCTTCACCTTGAGTTCAGGATTTCTACCAACTAAACGTCTCTGGATAATTTCAGACGCTAAAATGTGTGTTAGAGGCTCAATTAATATTATTAAAAGATATTTTAAAGTCTTTTATAAATAACTTCCACTAAAGCAAGGGTTGTGATCTGATCAACAGTGATGGTCAGTGTTTTCTCATTTTCTGACACATCATGGACAATTTCTGAGTTTTTTTCAGACGAAGGTACACTACTTTTTGCTGCCCGTAAATGAGGACAACAGGAGGTTTATATATATTATAAAAATCTCCTAAATAATGTAGAAAAACTAGTTGAAAGAAGTGGTAATACAAAAATAATAATTATAAAATATTTCTGATTAAGGCTAATAGTTTGTTGTTTCAACATAATTTTATAGAAGTTGTATTTTTTGTTTTTTTTGCAGTGTAAAGCCTGAAGCGTGTAAAATAAAGCGTCATTCTGCATTAATGGAGGATAAAGGACGTAATGCTAAACACAGCGGCTAAGCTAACTCCTCTGTTCTTGGCTTCGGAGGAAACTGATCCTTCCAGTTCCTGAATTAAGCAGAAATGTGACGGCGCTGAGGGAATATTATATAATCCTTTTGTTCAGAAATGATCCGAGTATGTTTGGGATGGCGGAGGAGGATTAAAGATAAAAACACAAATAGCAAATAATTCCAGCTTTCAAGGCTTAAGTCCTCCATCAGTGATTAGTCCAGAACCAGAACCAGCTCCTGGTTCCAGAACCAGATAAACGAAGCCGTGAAGAACAGGAAGCTGTTTGTTGGTGCAGGAATCTGGTTTAGTTTCAGCTCAGAGGTTCTTTAATTCACCGACTCTTTATTATGAGGCTGCTGTTGTTCATCATCGTCATGGTGGGTCATTTTTTCAGATATCGTGGCCAATTTTTGAATGATTTTGGACAATTCTGTCTGATTTTGGACAACATTTAGTCATTTTTGTCAATTACCGAGTGATTTTGAACAAACTCTTGTGATTTTAAGCAATTATTAAGTCGTTTCAGACAAAACTTTGTAATTTCAGACAGTTATTGAGTAATTTTGGACAAATTGTTTTTACTTTTGGAAATTATCGAATTGTTTGGACAAAGTTTGTCATGTTGGGGGATTTTTTAGTCCACTTTGAGATCGTGGAAACAGATTAAAAGATAAAACAAACAGCCCATAATTCCAGTTTTAATTGGTTTTAGCTGCAGGAGTCGGTTCTGAGTCAGTTATTAGAACAGAACCAGAACCATCTCTGGGCTCCGTGAACAGATAAACGCAGCCTGAATAACAGGGAAGCTGCTGTTTGTTGTGTTCTGGTGAATTCTTAGTTCCCTGACTCGCTGTCTGGAGGCTGATTAGGTCCAAAATATCAGCTCCGGCTTCGGCTGATGTTTCTAAAGTCTCTCTGGAGCCTCTGAAGGTCCTTCAGTTTGGACTTTATTTCAAACTCCCACAGCCACAGAGGAGAAATTAAAGGTTTGCATGTGTGGCTGATGATTCTGATAGAAGACGGTAGAAGATGCTTCAGTTATTGATGCTCCAACCCTCCATCCAGCAGCAGAACAACAGATCTATAAAGCAGCCGAGTTTCAAGAAGTTCAGATGAACCGTTAATCAATGGAGCAGCCCCAAACTCCACAAATAACAAGAAAAAGGAGATGTTTTACAAGCATTTCACACGTTCTTGGAAAATTAAGCTGTTTCCATTCATTTTTACAAAATATTCAGAATTATTTTTGTGTCACAAACTCGTGACTAATTCAACTTTTTATTTTTTTTTTTGCATTTTCTACAAGAATTTTTTGTTTATATTGGCTAAAAAATTATATATATAATTTTTTCACATTTTTGTTGTCATTTTACTGCTTTTACAATTTTTGAACTATTATTTAGGCATTTTTTCTGAAATCTTTGCTACCAGATTACCTGTTTGTTTGTTTTTTATACAATCCAAATGAATAAAACAGCGATATGAGGAAACGGAACCCAAACAGCAGAACACTGGTTCCCTCTCTGATGACGGTAAACTTTCAGGGTTTAACTGCAGTTCTTGTTGTTTAAATCACATAAAAACATCATTAATTTACAGATCTGTGTTGTTATTTTACTGCTTCTACAGTTTTTCCAGGTCAACCATTCCTCTGGTTTTTCTCTATTTTTTCTGATACTTTGCCTCCAGATTTGCTGTTTTTGTCTCCCAACGATGTAAATGTGCATAAAGTCCCTGCAGGCGCTGCTGGACGTCGTCTTCATGAGGACAGAGACGGTAGAATCGGTTCAGACGGACGACCAGGAGTGGAGGCTGAGAAGCAGGTCCACAGAGAGGCTGGACTGGAACGTTTCTCTGTTATTAAAACCAAGACGTCTCACCTCGTAGTCCACGTCCAGCGAGTGTCCGTCCCCCCGGGTCTGGAAGCTGCTGGTCTGGGCGTCCACCGTCAGGTTGACCTGCCGGTTGAAGCGCTCCATGTGGACCGAGTGCCAGTGCTGGTCGTCCAGGAGGCTGCCCACGGTGACGGCCACCCGCCGGCTGCCCAGCCTCACCCGGCTGTCGTCTGGAAGAACCGGAAGTAAAAGAAATACCACGATGAAGAGACTGACGGAGTAAAAAACACAGAAAATACCACGATGAAGAGACTGACGGAGTAAAAAACACGGAAAATACCGCGATGAAGAGACTGACGGAGTAAAAAACACAGAAAATACCACGATGAAGAGACTGACGGAGTAAAAAACACAGAAAATACCACGATGAAGAGACTGACGGAGTAAAAAACACAGAAAATACCACGATGAAGAGACTGACGGAGTAAAAAACACAGAAAATACCGTGATGAAGAGACTGACGGAGTAAAAAACACAGAAAATACCACGATAAGAAGAGACTGACGGAGTAAAAAACACAGAAAATACCGCGATGAAGAGACTGACGGAGTAAAAAACACAGAAAATACCACGATGAAGAGACTGACGGAGTAAAAAACACAGAAAATACCACGATGACGAGACTGACGGAGTAAAAAACACAGAAAATACCACGATGACGAGACTGACGGAGTAAAAAACACAGAAAATACCACGATGAAGAGACTGACGGAGTAAAAAACACAGAAAATATCACGATGAAGAGACTGACGGAGTAAAAAACACAGAAAATGCCACGATGAAGAGACTGACGGAGTAAAAAACACAGAAAATACCACGATGAAGAAACTGACGGAGTAAAAAACACAGAAAATACCACGATGACGAGACTGACGGAGTAAAAAACAGAAAATATCGCGATGAAGAAACTGACGGAGTAAAAAACACAGAAAATACCACGATGACGAGACTGACGGAGTAAAAAACAGAAAATACCACGATGACGAGACTGACGGAGTAAAAAACACAGAAAATACCGCGATGAAGAAACTGACGGAGTAAAAAACAGAAAATATCACGATGACGAGACTGACGGAGTAAAAAACACAGAAAATACCACGATGAAGAGACTGACGGAGTAAAAAACACAGAAAATACCACGATGAAGAGACTGACGGAGTAAAAAACAGAAAATACCACGATAAGAAGAGTAACGGAGTAAAAACACAGAAAACACCGTAAGAAGAGTAACGGAGTAAAAAACACAGAAAATACCACGACGAAGAGACTGACGGAGTAAAAAACACAGAAAATATCACGATAAGAAGAGACTGACGGAGTAAAAAACACAGAAAATACCACGATGAAGAGACTGACGGAGTAAAAAACACAGAAAATACCACGACGAAGAGACTGACGGAGTAAAAAACACAGAAAATACCACGACGAAGAGACTGACGGAGTAAAAAACACAGAAAATATCACGATAAGAAGAGACTGACGGAGTAAAAAACACAGAAAATACCACGATGAAGAGACTGACGGAGTAAAAAACAGAAAATACCACGACGAAGAGACTGACGGAGTAAAAAACAGAAAATACCACGACGAAGAGACTGACGGAGTAAAAAACAGAGAAAATACCACGATGAAGAGACTGACGGAGTAAAAAACACAGAAAATACCACGATGAAGAGACTGACGGAGTAAAAAACACAGAAAATACCACGACGAAGAGACTGACGGAGTAAAAAACACAGAAAATACCACGACGAAGAGACTGACGGAGTAAAAAACACAGAAAATATCACGATAAGAAGAGACTGACGGAGTAAAAAACACAGAAAATACCACGATGAAGAGACTGACGGAGTAAAAAACAGAAAATACCACGACGAAGAGACTGACGGAGTAAAAAACAGAAAATACCACGACGAAGAGACTGACGGAGTAAAAAACAGAGAAAATACCACGATGAAGAGACTGACGGAGTAAAAAACACAGAAAATACCACGATGAAGAGACTGACGGAGTAAAAAACACAGAAAATACCACGATGACGAGACTGACGGAGTAAAAAACACAGAAAATATCACGATAAGAAGAGACTGACGGAGTAAAAAACACAGAAAATATCACGATAAGAAGAGTAACGGAGTAAAAAACACAGAAAATACCAATTTATAAACAAGTCATGTAGAATAAAGAGATTTTGATGAACTATCAGGTTTTTAAACCGCATAGCGATAAAAATGTGACGATTCTTTGTGTTTTTACAGTTTTCCGGCTGATAAATGGAGTCATTCTGGCAGTTTTCTGAGAGATAATGAAGCTTTAAGGCTCCATCCAGCAGGTTTCGGGGGTTAAACCTTTATCTCTGCTCAGCTTGTTTCTGACAGTCTGACCGTAGTTATTCCTGATTGAACCGTTCTTCTGTGTTTGTTGTGACAGAATCTGAACTGACAGCTCAATCAGGAGACGTTTGTCCTCCATAGAGCCTCACCCAGGTTGAGGTAGAGGTCCAGGCGTCCTCGGTGGAGCTCCAGGGTGATGTAGTCTCCTCTCTGGCCCTCTCCATGCAGCAGCACTCCCTCCGTCTGGTGGCTCTTGAACCTCAGAGAGATCACGTCCTTCACCGTCGACATGGACTTCTGGTTGAATCGATACAGCAGCGAGCTCCTGCCGTCGAAGTCGGCCACGTAGGACTCTGTAGGAGACAGAGCAGCTCTCAGATCAGATAGAAGACTTCCTGCAGCTTCAAATTAGAGCCGCTTTCCTTTAGACAAAACAGAAAATTAACTGAATTCAAAGCAGCTTTATTGCTCAGAAAAACAAAAACCACTTAGCATCAGAAATACGTGCATGAGACAAACAGAGTTACTCAGTAAATGAAGTCTGCTTTAATTTGCTGTAAATATTAGAGGAGAAACTTTCTGAATATAAATAAAGATTTACTAAAGCAAACAGACTTTCTGCTGTTTAAAGAGGTTTTCTAGTTACAGCGTCTGGATCACGGAATGAAAACACATTTATCTGTGTGTGAGATCCTCTGTGTCTCATCATACAAGCATGGTAGCACATACTGCTGCATGCTAGTGCTAATAGAACACGTTAGTACATGTTAGTGCTAACAGAACATACTACTGCATGCTAGTGCTAATAGAACATACTACTGCATGCCAGTGCTAATAGAACACGTTAGTACATGTTAGTACTAATAGAACATACTACTGCATGCTAGTGCTAATAGAACATACTACTGCATGCTAGTGCTAATAGAACACGTTAGTACATGTTAGTGCTAATAGAACACGTTAGTACATGTTAGTGCTAATAGAACATACTACTGCATGTTAGTGCTAATAGAACATACTACTGCATGCTAGTGCTAATAGAACATACTACTGCATGCTAGTGCTAATAGAACACGTTAGTACATGCTAGTGCTAATAGAACATACTACTGCATGCTAGTGCTAATAGAACACGTTAGTACATGCTAGTGCTAATAGAACATACTACTGCATGCTAGTGCTAATAGAACATACTACTGCATGCTAGTGCTAATAGAACACGTTAGTACATGTTAGTGCTAATAGAACATACTACTGCATGCTAGTGCTCATAGAACATACTACTGCATGCTAGTGCTAATAGAACACGTTAGTACATGCTAGTGCTAATAGAACATACTACTGCATGCTAGTGCTAATAGAACATACTACTGCATGCTAGTGCTAATAGAACACGTTAGTACATGTTAGTGCTAATAGAACATACTACTGCATGCTAGTGCTAATAGAACATGTTAGTACATGCTAGTGCTAATAGAACATACTACTGCATGCTAGTGCTAATAGAACATACTACTGCATGCTAGTGCTAATAGAACACGTTAGTACATGTTAGTGCTAATAGAACATACTACTGCATGCTAATGCTAATAGAACACGTTAGTACATGTTAGTGCTAATAGAACATACTACTGCATGCTAGTGCTAATAGCACATACTACTGCATGCTAGTGCTAATAGAACACGTTAGTACATGTTAGTGCTAATAGAACATACTACTGCATGCTAGTGCTAATAGAACATGTTACTGCATGCTAGTGCTAATAGAACATGTTACTGCATGCTAGTGCTAATAGAACATGTTAGTACATGTTAGTGCTAATAGAACACGTTAGTACATGTTAATGCTAATAGAACATACTACTGCATGTTACTGCATGTTACTGTACGCTGCTGTATGTTAGTACATGTTGGTCGATATTAGTACATGTTAGTGTATGTTAGCACATGTTAAGCACATGTTAGTACGGTACATGTTAGTGCTAATAGAACATGTTACTGCATATAAGTACATATCAGTCCATGTTGGTCAACATTAGTGTATGCTGTTACATGTTAGTACATGCTAGTACATATTAGCTAATGTTAGCACGTGTCAGTGCATGCTCATATATTTTGGTGCAGATGTTTAGGCATGCTAGCACATATGAGGGAATATTAGCACATGCTAGCAAATATTAGGCCACATTAGACAAAGCCAGTCCATGTTTCCATATTTGTTACCAATCTAGTGTAAACACAGGTAAACAAACACTTGTCCACATTAGCACTGATGCTAATCCATGTTAGCACATGTGAGTCCCTCCCGTTGAAACCGTTGCTCCTCCCTGTGTTTATAAACTGACTGATCTCTAACTGTGGGCTGGAGAAACGTCCTCCAGTGGTCGGCTGCTGCACCAAAACTAAAGAATGTTCTGTATGGAAAGTATTTTAATGTGTGATTTTATTTATTTTATGGATTCGGGTTATTTCCGTCTCTTCATGCTTTGTTTCCCCTCAACTCAGTGTTAAAGTCTCTGCTGCTGTTCTCAGATCTGCTGCTCCTCCTTGTTCAGCTTCAGTCCGATGAACCGTAGAATCAGAGTGGAGTCGAGCAGAGAAACTGAAATGAGGTTAAACGAGGTGACGACTACTGAAGGAGGAGGATGTTAGCCGCTAACGGTGGCTAATGTCTGCAGCCTGGTGGCTCTCATGGATAAAACTAAACGTATTCTTTACATATTACAGCTAAAACTGCATCTTCTAGTACTCCTGCTACTATTATCAATCCTTCTACTGCTGCTCTTTTACTCAATAAATGCTTTTTTTTCTTGAATGTTTTAAAAAACTGTTGGATCTTTGACAAAAACAACTGAAACTGAGAGAGGAAACAAAAAGGCAAGCTGCAGGATTGGACAGATTTGGAGTCATTCTGGCCAATTTTAAGTCATTTTGGACAGTTTTCAGGATAATTTGGATGGGTTTTTCTCATGCTGGACAACCTTGGAGCCATTTTTTACGGTTGTCAACTTATTTCAAGTCATTTTGGACAGTTTTACAGTCATGTATGGCCAGATTTCCAATATTTCTGGTAATGTGTTTAATGTGACAAATATGTCTTTAACATAATTTTAAAAAATGTCTATAATCACTCCATAGTTGTCCAAAAGTACTCAGAATGTGTCCAGTCTGACAAAACATTCCAAAAAGACATGCAAACTGTCCAAAATTAGGCAAAACCTGCGCAAAAACTCTGGAAATTTGGCCCTTAATGACTATAAAATTTGCATCACGTGTTAAAAACCTGTTTAAAATGACAGCTGTACAAAACGGCTCAGTTTGTCCAATCAGAAACTGAAAAAGCAGACGTTGGTTTATTCATTTAAATTCTGACCCACAATGCAGCAGCAATCTGGACGGCGTTTCCTGTAGCAGAATGAATGAACAACGAGCTGCAGAGAAAAGCTGGACTCAGGTGGAGCTGATAATAATAATAATGAAGCTGGATGGAACGCAGCCATCTTTAATTATTCACACCTCCGCTCTGACAAAATAAATATATAATGATATATACTGTAATATAATTCACCACAACATATCAGCTAATTGCAGCGAGTTGCTCGGGTTCATCAGAAGCTCTCAAACTGTCTGAGCTTCACAAAGCAGCAAAACAAACCAGATTTATGGAGAAAACAGCAAAGATCAGGTCAGACCTTCCTGTATGTCTTTAATTATTCAGGAGGTATACTGTAGTTGTGATATTTATACAGCTGGGATAAAGGATTTCCCTTATTTCTGCACATTTCTCATACTTTAAGGTTCCAGATCATGAAAGTAATACACATAAAATGACCAAAAAGTGACACAAAATGAACAAAACGTGACATAAAATGAGCACAACTAAAGGCGCAACATACAAAAACCTGAAAAGATGCATAAAATAAGACATAAAATGAGACACAAAATGACCAAAAAAAGATACAATATAACCAAATACTGAAATAAAATTAAGAGAAAATTGCACAACCAGACCAAAAAGTGACACAAAATAACCACAACTAATGACATGACATGCAAAAATGACAAAAACGTGGAAAGCAAGGAGCAAAATGACCAGAAAGTGATGCAAAATGAACAAACAGGGACATAAAATGATCAGAAAAGGAAACAAAATGATGCACAACTAAAGTGCAACATACAAAAACCTGCAAAGATGCACAAAGTAAGACATAAAATGAGACAAAATGACCAAAGAAGGACATAATACAACCCAACACCAATAAAATGAAGAGAAACTGCAGCCCAGTGTTGCTATTCCTGCATAAGTAGAAGCTGTAATCTGCAAACCTCTGCACAACGTTGAAATAACCATTTATAACTGTTGTGTGTCCGTCTAAAGCGAGGACTGCAGCTGTAATAATTTATACTTTTCTTCAACATGTTTTATTGTTCAGAGCAGCAGCTAAACAACATGTTTGCTGTTCAGCAGCTGGATGCTTCTGCAGGTGTTTGAATCTCAGCGCTTAGAAAATCACATTAGCTAGCAGCTAACGTTAGCGCTGCTGCAGTGCATCATGGTCCTCATGGATCCATCCTGAGATGATTGCAGTTTAGCTTTCAGCTCACAGGGGTTAGTTTTACATCACATTTAAATGTCTGGACACATTCTGACTGTGTGGAAACATATTTAATATATATGGACATATTGGAAATCCCTGCTCCTTCATCTGCAGTGCTTTGATTTAATGATCAGAGTTCTACCTTCATCCTGGGAAGATTTCCAGAGTTCCATAGAGGTGGGTCCAGATTTATCACTATTTAATGGACTTTTTCCATCATTTCTGAGCCTCAGAACTTCATCAGTCCAGCAGATAGAACCAGGACATTTAGGAGGAGAAACACATCTGAGTTCTGGTCAAAACTGAAACTACAAAAACTAAAAAAAGCTGGAAATCACCACAAAATGGCCCAAATTACCACAAAAGACACAAAATCACCCCAAAAACAGTCAAAACTACCTTGAAAGGTTCAAACATATCAGGGAAACTACGCAAAATCACCACAAAAAGTACCAAAATCCCACGTTTTCAGTCTTTTGATTTTTTATTTCATTTAACTTTTGCTAATTTGGAAATATTACAAGTCATTTTGGTCTATTTTTATCGTTTTGGACGACATTTGAGTTATTTTTCAATTTACAAGTGACTGTGGTAAATGTTTTTATCATTTTGGAATCTTTTTTGAGCCTCAGAACTTCATCAGTACAGCAGATAGAATCATGACATTTAGGAGGAAAAACTGGAAAAAACTGACACTAGATCGGCACAAAAAGACGCAAAGTTACCACAAAGGCTCAAAATCACCACAAGCAGACAAAAATCACCACAAAAACAGACCAAATCTCCACACAAAAAGTCTAAATTACCCCAAAGACTCAAAATCACCACAAAAAGAGGCAAAAATACCCCCAAAACACTCAAATTGCCCCCTAAGAAAGTAAAATTAACACAAAAAACAACACAAATCACCACAAAAAGATCCTAAATTACCAAAAAGACTAAAAATCACCACAAAAGGCACATAATCAATAGAAAAGATGTAAAATTGCCCCTTAACAGGTGAAATTACCAGAAAAAACAACAGACCTCCACACAGAATTAGCTCAAGAAAACATAAAATGTGTCAGGGCTCCCTCCTTAGTCCCTGCCTCACCTGTACTCCTCCTCCTCCTCCTCCTCACCTGTCCTCCTCCTCCTCACCTGTCCTCCTCTTCCTCCCCCTCCTCCTCCTCTTCCTCCTCCTCCTCCTCCTCTTCCTCCTCCTCCTCCTCCTCTTCCTCCTCCTCCTCCTCCTCCTCCTCCTCTTCCTCCTCCTCCTCTTCCTCCTCCTCCTCCTCCTCCTCCTCGTCCTGGAGGAGGAGGAGGCGTCTCGTCCCAGCCTGTCCCTGCTGTCCCTGCTGTCCCTGCTGCCCCAGCCTGTCCCCGCTGTCCCAGCTTGTCCCTGCTGTCCCTGCTGTCCCAGCTTGTCCCCGCTGTCCCAGCTTGTCCCTGCTGTCCCTGCTGCCCCAGCCTGTCCCTGCTGCCCCAGCTTGTCCCCGCTGTCCCAGCTTGTCCCTGCTGTCCCTGCTGCCCCAGCCTGTCCCCGCTGTCCCAGCTTGTCCCTGCTGTCCCCGCTGCCCCAGCTTGTCCCTGCTGTCCCTGCTGTCCCTGCTGCCCCAGCCTGTCCCCGCTGTCCCAGCTTGTCCCTGCTGTCCCTGCTGTCCCAGCTTGTCCCTGCTGTCCCTGCTGTCCCAGCTTGTCCCCACTGTCCCAGCCTGTCCCAGCCTGTCCCTGCTGTCCCAGCTTGTCCCCACTGTCCCAGCCTGTGGACCTCCAGGACTGCCTCATCCACTCTCCGTCCCCCTCCCAGCCCGTAGTGAGTTCCTTTGTTTTCCTGGCTTTAGTTTCACTTTGATTTTGTCTTTAGTTTCAGTCTCTCACTCCCCCTTAGTTCTTTTAATATCCATAATTTGTGTCAAATAAAATTTATTTTTTGCCTGATCCAGCTGTGTCTGTGTTCTCTGCCTGGGTTCACCACTGCCCAAGACAAAATCTCCACAAAAAGATACCAAACTACCACAAAAGAGGCTAAATTACCCCCAAAACACTCAAAATTGCCCCCGACAAGTGAAATCACAACAAAAAGACACAAAATCACTAGAAAAGAAGCAAAATTACCACAAAGACTGAATATGACCACCAAAAAAATGCAGAATCACCTAAAAAGATGTGAAGTTACCACAAAATGACACAGAAAAATCAACAGAATAAGATGCGAAGTCACCGACAACAAACACAAGATCACTGTGAAAGATGCAAATTTGCCTCCAAAAAAGATACAAAACTACACAAAATAACCACAGAAAAGGGCAAAACCTCCACAAAACCCCCAAGAAATCGCAACAAAGAGAAACACAATCACTAGAAAAGATAAAATCAACCCCAAAATACACAAAATCACCAACAAAAGGCACAAAATGACCAGACAAGATACAAAGTTCACTCCTAAAAAGTGAAATTCCCACAAAAAACAACACAAAATCTCCACAACAAGATCCTGGAGCATCCATAGACCTCCACCCTATAGAACTGTAGGAGCATCCATAGACCTCCACCCTATAGAACTGTAGGGGCATCCATAGACCTCCACCCTATAGAACTGTAGGGGCATCCATAGACCTCCACCCTATAGAACTGTAGGAGCATCCATAGACCTCCACCCTATAGAACTGTAGGAGCATCCATAGACCTCCACCCTATAGAACTGTAGGAGCATCCATAGACCTCCACCCTATAGAACTGTAGGGGCATCCATAGACCTCCACCCTATAGAACTGTAGGGGCATCCATAGACCTCCACCCTATAGAACTGTAGGAGCATCCATAGACCTCCACCCTATAGAACTGTAGGAGCATCCATAGACCTCCACCCTATAGAACTGTAGGAGCATCTACAGACCTCCACCCTATAGAACTGTAGGAGCATCCATAGACCTCCACCCTATAGAACTGTAGGAGCATCCATAGACCTCCACCCTATAGAACTGTAGGAGCATCCATAGACCTCCACCCTATAGAACTGTAGGAGCATCCATAGACCTCCACCCTATAGAACTGTAGGAGCATCCATAGACCTCCACCCTATAGAACTTACTGTAGGAGCATCCATAGACCTCCACCCTATAGAACTGTAGGAGAATCTATAGACCTCCACCCTATAGAACTGTAGGAGCATCCATAGACCTCCACCCTATAGAACTTACTGTAGGAGCATCCATAGACCTCCACCCTATAGAACTTACTGTAGGAGCATCTATAGACCTCCACCCTATAGAACTTACTGTAGGAGCATCCATAGACCTCCACCCTATAGAACTTACTGTAGGAGCATCCATAGACCTCCACCCTATAGAACTTACTGTAGGAACATCCATAGACCTCCACCCTATAGAACTTACTGTAGGAGCATCCATAGACCTCCACCCTATAGAACTTACTGTAGGAGCATCCATAGACCTCCACCCTATAGAACTTACTGTAGGAGCATCTATAGACCTCCACCCTATAGAACTTACTGTAGTAACATCCATAGACCTCCACCCTATAGAACTTACTGTAGGAGCATCCATAGACCTCCACCCTGAGGCCCATCCATCCGCTGGGGTTCCAGTCCAGGGGAACGAAGCGAAGGAACCGGGTCCGGACCGGATGGGTCAGCTTGTTCTGGACCACCGCCTCCGAGTTCACGTTACCCACAATCCTCTGCAGCAGGAAGAAGAAGAAGAAAAAGAAGAAGAAGCAGTGAATATTATGTTTAATAACGAAATCTAAACCGCTGACGAGTGGAAACACACACGTCCCAGTGGCCCTGAACGCACCGTCTGATGTAGAGATAGAACCAGGTGGAGGAGAAGGAAAGTTCTGTTAGAAGGTCTGGTCTTGGTATTTAATAATTCTATCGGTTCATCTCATGATGGAGCTCTGCTGGTTCAGCTGCTGTCTCTGAAAGACGACTTTCTGCAAATATTTTTGGTATTTTTGCATTTTTTGTGGAGATTTTGTGTCTCTTTGGTGTTATTTTGTAATAATTTCAGCCCTTTTTGTGGTGATTTCATGTCTTTTTGCGAGTATTTTGTGTATTTTTGCATATTTTTGTTAAGATTTCGCGTCTTGTAGTGATCTTGCACCTTTTTGCATTTTTTATGGAGAGTTTCTGTTTTTTGGGGTGATTGTTTTGTCTCTTTAGTGTCGTTTTATGGCCATTTCAGCCTTTTTGTGGTGATTTTACATCTTATTATGATTTTTTGGTGTATTGTTGCATCTTTTTGTGGTGATTTTTTTGTCAGTGTATGCATATTTTTGCCTTTTATTGCAGAGATATTATGTGTCTTTGGGGTTGTTTGTGGTAATTTCAGCCCTTTTTGTGGCAATTGTGAGTCTTTGTTGTGATTTTTCATCTTTTTATGATTATTTTGTGTCTCTTTGGTTGTTTTGTCTGTCATTTTTGCATTTTTGTGGAGACTTTGTGTCTTTTTGTGGTGGCATTGAGTCTTTTTGGGTTTCTGTGGAGACTTTGTGTCTTTTTGTGGTGGCATTGTGTCTTTTTGCGTTTCTGTGGAGACTTTGTGTCTTTTTGTGGTGGCATTGAGTCTTTTTGGGTTTCTGTGGAGACTTTGTGTCTTTTTGCGTTTCTGTGGAGTCCTTCTGTCTTTTTGTGGTGGCATTGTGTCTTTCTGAGTGTCTGTGGAGACTTTGTGTCTTTTTGCGTTTCTGTGGAGACTTTGTGTCTTTTTGTGGTGGCATTGAGTCTTTTTGGGTTTCTGTGGAGACTTTGTGTCTTTTTGTGGTGGCATTGTGTCTTTCTGAGTGTCTGTGGAGACTTTGTGTCTTTTTGCGTTTCTGTGGAGACTTTGTGTCTTTTTGTGGTGGCATTGAGTCTTTCTGAGTGTCTGTGGAGACTTTGTGTCTTTTTGTGGTGGCATTGTGTCTTTCTGAGTGTCTGTGGAGACTTTGTGTCTTTTTGTGCGCACTCTGAGCAGCGAAGCCTCTGGTGCTTCGTTTTCTGAGCTGAAACCAACAGAAGTCCTGGGATTGCGGCGCTGAGACGTCGTCCTTCGTCTTGTGCTGTCCAACGACACCAGAGGACGTAAACAGCAACAGAGTGAAGGATGGAGCCTCCGATGAGCGATCGGCGTCTCCGTCATCAGCGACTCCGGCCAGGTGACACTTCAGATCAATAAGGAAGCAGAGAGACGGATGGTTGACGGAGGATTTTACATTCTGGACTCACAGTCAAAGCTGCTGCAGGTTTGGTTCAAACTGATTCACGACTTCAGCTCCGCAGAAATAAATCCACGACAAACGTTTATAGTCTGAACATGAATAGATCTACATTACATTAGATCCATCTGTTATATTAGAGCTGGTCCTAAATGAGACGACTGGGATCATTTTGTGTCTTCTTGCATCTTTTTGTGATCATTTTGTGTCTTGTGGCATCTTTTTGTGACCATTTTGTGACTTTTTGCATCTTTCGGGCAGATTTTATGTCTTTTTGCATGTTTCTGTGTATTTTTCCATCTTTTCGGTGATGATTTTGTGTCTTTTTTGTGATTTTTTTTGTATATTTTTGCATCTTATTGTGGTGATTTCGCATCTCTGTGCAGATTTTGTGTCTTTTTTTTCATATTTTATGGTCAAACGCTGTAAAACAATGAATTATTATTGAGAAACATGCAGATTTTTGCAGTTATTGACAGTTTTGGTCTGATTTTTTTGGGTAAATATTGCTTTTGAAGAAATGAATTGTTAAATTTGACAAATTGAAGCTGAAATGTGCAAAAGGAAAATGATGCTCCAAGTCGATAATCAGTGAAGAAACAAACTGTTGCTTCTCTCAGATCATATCTCAGATCTACGTCATCATGGATCATCAGCATTCAGGTTGTTTTCCACCTTCAGAAGGTTCCAGAGCTCCGTCCTTGAGGAGTTTTCCAGAGAGGAAACATCCGTAACCCTCGGTGACTTCATTGTTTCCATCTTCGCTTCTTGTTAATTAAGATCTTCTCTCTTCTCCCCGGTGTCTCTCCTCCTTCCTGAAGGTTTATTTAGATCCTCCCTCTGGAGATGCTGCAGTTTGTCTCCAGAAGGTCAACTCAAACAGCCGCAGGGCTGACAGGAAGCTGAACGCCGTTACCGTGCCGACGGCCAAAACATCAGCAGGTCCCTGATGGACGCTCCGTCACCAGGAATCCCTCAGACACAGATTCAGAGAACATCAGATGTTCCTTCAGAGAGTCACTGAGAAGACCAGATGTTCCTTCAGAGAGTTTCAGGACTTTTGACTTTTGTATTTCTTTACGTTTTTATGCTTTAATATCCATAATTTTTTAGACTTTTGAATGCTAATATCCATGAATTTGGTGCTTTCATGTGTAAATATCCACTTTTTAAAAAACATTTTGTGCATTAATATTCAGATTTTCTTATACTTTTGTCTTTCCTATCCAGGATTTTAGTTATTTTGTGAATAACCATACAGATTTTTTTAGACTGTTGAGCGTTAAAATCGGCCTGGAAGCTTTTCACAGGGTGTTGATTGTGGACGAGTCAGAGTGACAGTTTTACTCGACGTTACGGTCAGGATGCTTAAAGGACGGTTTAAAGGTCGGTTCAGGTGGATTTCAGCCTGATGTTTACTGTTAATGCTCCTCTTGTCATTCCTCAGGTTTATTCCTATCATATCTTCAGAAAACTCACAGAAATTATACAAGACGTGCAGCTCAATCATGACATTTGGTAGCGATTAGTCATACGGTTTTTACAAAATACATGAAAAACTGCCTTAAAAATCCCCCATAAGATGAACAGGAAGTCGGCTGAACATTGACCAAAACCAGACATCTATGAAACCTTGTAGCTCTGATGGATTTTATAGTAGAAACTTCATTCAAAATTTAAACATCTCACAGGGCTTTGAATGAAAGGACATCTGAATTCAAAGAATTCAAATGTTTCACTATTTTCTGCTTTAATATCCAGGATTTAAATATTTTTGTACATTAATATCCATATTTTTATGTTATTTTGAGACGGTTTGCTTTAAATCAACCTGTTTTTTTTTTGTTTTTTTTCATTTTCAAGAGAAACGGGAAACAAACTCCTCCTCTAATTAGTTTATCTTTGTGTTGAGTTCGAGGTTCACGGTAAAAAAGCCGCTGAGTGACGGATTGAGGAGGAACAAAGAGAGGAAGAGCAGGAGGTAAACTTTTAAAGGCCGAGCGGTTGCTGCATGTATTTTTCATGCTTTCATTTCCATCGTCGCCGACGCCTCCGGACTCTCGGCCTCCGTTTGCATTTCAGCCTCAGATCTCCGGCCGTGGAGAAACGACTCCGGCCACAAACTCATCGTCTTTCAGCGCAGCTCAGATGAATATGGATGCAGCTCCACGTCAGGAAATCTGGACTCAGGGACTTTACTTTTTTCTTTACATTTTTAACAACAACTAAACAGAAACCATCCCAGTGAGTTTGGTTTCTTTAGATATCAGCTGAATGTTTGGTTCATCTGGTGTTCATCAGAAACCATGGAGATGAACTCACCTGGTTTCAGGTAAATCTGACATTTAAATGCCTCATTTCTGGCTGAACAGATGAGGCATTCAGGGGAAATCTGTAAATTAAAACTTCTACCAATGTCTGGAAATCTGTAATTTGTAGCGTTGACTGACACATGTGAGGCGTTTAGAGAACATCTGTAAACTGCAGCGTCCACCAATGTTCATGAGGCATTTAGGGATCATCTATCATTTGTAGAACCCACCAATGTTTGTGAGACGTTTAGGGAACGTCTGTAAACAGGAATGTCTACCGATACGTGTGATGCACACTTTTAACAATGTTTGTCATTTTGGTCAAGTTTTGAGTTAATGGACAAGTTTTTGGTCTTTTTTACACTTTTGTGACTCATTTTTGAAAAGTTTTAAGTAATTTTGGATCTATCTTTGGTCTTTCTTTAATACTTTTTGACTGCATTTAAAGACGTTTCAAGTCATTTTGGATCAGTTTTTGTCAGCTAGGACACTTTTTACAGTCTAAAAAGATTATTATTATTATTATTATTATTATTTTTTTTTTTTTTTTTTTTTTTTATTATTATTCTTTTTGTTGACGTTCAATCAAAAATTAAAACAATTAATTTATGTTTCATTTGCAAATTTTTCTAAAATTTTCCTCCACATTCAGATAAAATTGTGTTTAAAATTTGGTATTTTAGACACTTTTTGATGCACTTTCAACAAATTTTTTTAATACTGGACAAATTCTGAAATAATTATCAGTCAGTTATGACAATTTTTGTGATTTTGGACAAGTTTTTTCAGTTTTAAAGATTTCAAGGATCGTTTTCAATCAGGAATGTTGAGGAATTTCAGGAAAATATTCACATCAACCCTCCTGTTGTCCTCATTTACAGGCACCAAAAAAAAATAGTTCCCTTGTCTGAAAAAAATCCAAAAAAATCAGCAAAAAAATTCCCCAAATTTCTGAAAATTTGCAAAACCTTCAGGAAGAAAATTCCAATAATTCCTTAAAAGCTTCCCTTAAAAGTTTTATTTTTAAAAAAATCCCCCAAATTTGGCAAGAAAATTCTTGTAAATATTTTCAAAAATTAGTAAAAATCGTCCAAAAAAAATCTCAAAAATATCTAAAGTGATTCCATATCATCAGTAAAACTTATATTTTCTTTAAGAACATTTTTTAAATTTCTTTTTTTCCACCAAAAAAAGTTCAAAGATTTCCCAAAAATGTTGAAAATGTGGACATCAGAAGTTTCACTGTAAAAATATTTTTTTTCCCACATTTTCAAACTTTAAAACGGGTCAATTTTGACCTGCAGGACGAGACGAGGGTGAAAGACGCTGCAGTCATATTTTATTTTATTAATGAAAACCAATCCATTCAGTTTGCATTATTTCCACGTAAGAAATGAAAGAAAACAGAAATCTGATGCTGCTGCTGATCAGATTGCTGCAAAGCAAACGTCTAACTCTGTGATAAAAGCAGCTCTGAGGAGGATAAAGTCTCGTTTAGCGACCACATGTTGGACTTCCTGGTGCTTTCTCTCTTTACATTTGACTTTTAGAAATAATCTGCGTGGTTTTTCCTGCAGCAGCTTGTTAGCGCTGCCGTCGACCTTTAGCCCGGCGTTTCCTCAGCAGCTAATTCCAGCGTGGAGCTAATTTGGCCGGTCGTAGCCGAGCGCTAGCAGCGTTAGCGGCCCACTCATTAGCTCTGACAGGAAGCCGCTACCTCGGAGCCTCCAGACGGCTGCCAAAAGGTCTGGAAGGTTTCATTAGCATGCAGCTAATCATTTCTATTCATCCCAAACATGAACGCCAGAGAAGAGCGGCGCTGGCTTCAATCATCGGCAGGTTTCAGAGGAAGCAGCACCGTAAGGAAGACAGGAAAAGGGAATTCTGTTTAACGTTTCTGAGCCACGATGCATTTATTTTATTCATCCAGGAGGTTTTAATTTCCTCTCATCATCCTTTTGCACAATTTCTGAGTCATTTTCGATAGATTTTGACTACTTTTGAAGATTCTTTTCAACACTTTTGGACCAGTGTGTCTGATTTTTGATAAACTGATGTCATTTTGGACAAATTTTGACTTCTTTTCAATCATTTTTAATCATTTTGGTTCAGTGTATCTAATTTTTGTTGATATTTGAGTCATTTCTGACAAAATTTGAATAATCTTGACTGATCTTTTTGATAATTTTGTACAAGTTCATGTCATTTTGAACAATTGTTGAGTAATTTTGGACATAAATATCTCCATGTTTCTCCATGCTGAATGGATCTCCAACTACTTGCTCCTTGTTTCTGAGCCATGCTGCATTTATTTATTCATCCAGGAAATCTTAGTCTAAAATTGCACAAAATGATTTTAAAACTCATCCAAAGTATCAAATAAATGTCCAAGATACCTCAAAATTGTCCATAATGACTCCAAACTTTTTAAAATTTATCCAAAACAACATAAAATTTACTCAAATTTGTCCAAAGTAACCAACAAAAACTCTAAACTGACACGAGTTGTCCAAACAACACTTGAAACTCAACCACAATTACATTAAACAAGTTCAGAATAACTGAAAAATTGTTCAAAAGTCAGAGTTTTTTGTTGTTTTGGACAGTTTAGTCCAGTTTTGAGCCTCTGCTCATCAGCTGTAGAAAGATGCTTCATCATGCTACACATATTTAACTATTATACCTGGAAAAAACATTTCAGACAGGAAGACTTCTGAGAAGTCTTGGAGTTTTTGTCCATTAACTGCTGGTTGCAGCTCAATCACTCGTTGCTTTCAGTTGCACTGAGCAACACGGAATGGTTCATTTTTTACAAGATCTAGTTCAAGCAAAGGGCTTATTTTGGGGACATTTTTGAGTAATTTAGATAAAATATTACAATTATAAGCAAATTTCTGGAAACACAGTTAAAACTCTTACAATTATTTCTGTTTTTACAGTTTCTGGCTGATAAATGCTGTAATTTTTGAGTTTTTTAAAGACAACGTAACTTTAAAAAACACCAGCAGGTTTCAAGGTTCAAAGGATTGATTACATTTTATGCAGATTTGTTAAAAATGTTGTGAATTCTGAAAAAAAAGTCATTTTTGCAATTTCCACGAGTAAATTGCATAATTCAGGCGACTGTTTTTTACATCTGTTGTCTTCCTAACCACAGCACATTACAGAATAAAGTGGATTTAGTCATAACTGAAGACTCTTGCAGCAACTTCTTCTTCTTCTTCTGGTGTTATTTTAGATGATCCATTTTTAAATAGGTGAAGGAAGATGAATAATTGAGAGCAACAGAAGTCGACGTATTATTCAGCCTCGCGTCTTTGTGCTCTTTTAATTTCAACACAATGAAAAAAAGATCAGTTTGCAGCGGCGACGTGCCAGTGGGCAACTCCACACTCTGCTAATTGGACTGAAAACACTCCGAAATGCAATTTAACATCTCGTTGGCAGCCTTTGACATAACTGGGCCAAACACAATAAAGAATTAATGGCATGTGCCAACGCGAGGCTACTTTCTCCGAGCGGATTATTGCACATTGTGCCGTAACGTGTTGCGACGCCACGCGCAGCAGATGAGGAGGCAGGATAATATTTGCGATGACACCAGAAACTTCCGACACCTCCGAACGTGTCGGGAGAAGCGAGAGGATGCTATCTGACCTGCAGAGTCGGAGACGGAAAAAGACTCCAGAGTTTCTGATGTGAACCAGAAAAATCAACAAAAGATCCTCAGCCTCCATCTCTATTCAAATACATGCTTTTATATCGCTTTTATTCACAGTTCTAAATCATAAATTGCTTTTTTTTTGCAGAGAATTCAACTAGAAGCCTGAGGTTACATGCAAACCTGTATTTGGTTTCCTGTATGGATGTATGGATCATAGAAACACATTAATTAGTGACCCTTCGACCTGCTGCTCTCAGGCTCTCATTCTAATCAATATGAGGATGAAACATGCATCCTGCTGCAAAACAGCCATAAAGACATGCAAAATAAACAACACAAAGACACAAAATGGCAACAAACACAAAGAAAATGACACCAAATGTTCCAAATGTGACACAAAATGATGACATCTTAGAAAAAACAACTATAAAGAGACAAAAAATGAACAACATAAGACACAAATGATCAAAATGGGAGAAAAAATCATCACAAAGAGACACAACAGCAACAAGATGCACAATGACAAAACTGTGACATAATCAAAAAAGAAACAAAAATAACTATAAATAGACAAAAAATGAACAATACGAGACAACAAAGAGACGTAAAATGACCACAAAATAGCAACAGCGAGGCAGAAAAGGACTAAAATGGAACAAAAATGACCATAAATAAATACAAAACACTAAAATCTGACACAAAACAATGAAAAAAAGGCACAAAAAGAACCATAAAGAGACACAAAATGACCAAAATGGAACAAAATCAACCGTAAAGAGACCAAAAATGAACAATATGCAATACAAAATGAGGAAAATAGAAGAAAAAATCACCACAAAGAGACAAAATGGCAATAAACAGATGCAAAATGATGAAAGAGAAAAAAGCAATAAACAGATGCAAAATTAACAATATGGGACACAAAATGGGACAAAAAATAACCACAAATAGACACAACTGCAACAAAAAGATGCAAAATGACGAAACTCCAACACAAAACAATCAAAAAGAACCAAAAACCCTCATAAACAGACACAAAACAACCAAAACAGAACTAAAACAACCACAAAGAGACAAAAAATGACCAAAATCAGACATAAAATTACCAAAATGCATTAAAAAAAATGACTACAAAAGAAACAAAACGGCACCAAAGAGCTGGAAAATCCCTAAAATCAGACCCAAAAAGTTCCAAACATAATGAAATAACTGGTGATGAAGTCATTCGTTGACCACTAAGTTAATCATCTGGTCCAAACATCCTAAACTGTGACGTTGTAAAGTGTAAAACCAGAGCAGCTCTCTCTGCATCCAGCTGTAACTCCACACATGGATCTAGAGCACAGACTCCAGCTGTAACTCCACACATGGATCTAGAGCACAGACTCACCCCGACGCCGTCCTCCTGCCGGTACTGCTTCCAGGCCCGGCCCGAGTCGCTGTACAGCAGCAGGAAGCTGCTGACCCAGTCCCAGCTGTCATAGCGGCCCTGCGTGGACACCGCCGTCACCTCCACCTGCTCCCGGAGGTCCACCTGGAGCCAGGGCTCCTGGTCCGTCACCATGGGAGACCATCCTCCGGCTCCTGGACACACAACATCCATTAGAGGCTGTGGTCACAACCGCCGGCTGCAGGTCGCACAAATACAGGGTTCAAGGTGAAGCTGCAGACGGCAGCGAGGCGACAAACAGTCCAGTTTAACAATAGGAGACGGGAAAAACAGAGAGAATGACGGAAAAGACACGCAAAATTACCACGAAGTCACTCAAAAACTAGCAATTTGAGACAGAAAATGGGTAAAACACAACAAAACAACCTTTAATAGGTGTAAAACTACACCAAAATGGCAACAAAAAGATGCAAAATGACCAAAGTCAGACACAAAATGAGCAAAAACAACCAAGATGTGACATATAATGGCCTAATAACCATAAAAAGATGCAAAATGACCAGAAAGAGACACAAAACTCAACAATAAAAGACACAAATGATCAAAAATGTGGCAAAAATAACCATAAAGAGACAAAAAAAAGTGCAATATCAGACATAAAATGGTCATAAAAAGATTAAAAATGAAGACAAAGAGACAGAAAAACAAGGATATGAGGCTGAAATGAGGCAGAGGTCAGAACCATGGGGTTCATGTTCCAGAAATAAAGAGTTGAAGGTGAAGCTGCAGACGTCAGAGCGGCTGCATTTTATTCTTTATTCATTATTCATTATATAACCGATGGACAGAAGGTCGACTGTAAGCAAACTAAATTAATAATAGGAGACACTACATGACCTAAAACGCTAAGAATGGTGGCAGAGAGATGCAAAAGTGTCAGGATGTGACAGAAAACGACCATAAAGAGACTCAAAACGAGCAAAATAAGACACAAAATCAACAAAACGGATGAAAAAACAACCAAAAACAGACAAAACAGCAACAAACAGATGCAACAACTGGACAAAAAACAAGCAGAAAAAGGCAAAAATTGATCAATATTAGACACAAAATGACTGAAAACAGACAATAAAATGACCACAATGAGACAAAATGGGAAAACGACTAAAATCAGACACAAAATGAATCAAACTAAAACAACCATAAACAATGGTAATAAAGAGATGAAAAACAATCAAGATGAGACACAAAACGATCAAAATGTCAAAAAAACCATGAAAGAACACAAAAATACATCAAAAAAAACAATCACAAGGAGACAAAATGGCAACAGAGAGCAGGAAAAAGTCCCAAATATGACACAAAATGTCCAGAAAGAGAAGCACAATTTACAATATGAGACACAAAATGACCAAAAATAACAAGAATGAAGACAAAGACACGCAAAACAATCAAGATGAGACACAAAATGATAAAAATGGGGCAAAAATGACCATAAACAGATGCAAAATAACCTCAAAGACAAAAAAAAATGAAGTACAGGAGACACAAAACAACCAGAAAGAAACAAAAACAACCACAAAGAGACAAAATGACTAAAATCTGACACTTAACAACCAAAAAGACATTCAGAATTTGGAATGACTAAAATCGGAAACGAAAAGAGCAAAACTAAGACGAAAACCACCAGAAAGAGAAGCAAAGTGGCAACGCAGAGAAAAATAACGACTGAAACAGACACTAAATGAGCGAAACGGTTTAAAAGCAGCACAAAGAGCTGCAGCTGAGTTGGACGTGGTCCTTTAATCCAGGATCCTGATGGACCGTTAATGGACCACATCACCAGTCTGGACCGGACTGCAGGAACCAGCACAGGAACTCACCGTCTCTCCGGTTCAGTTTAGCGTTGTGAGCAGCGTAGCCGACCGACGACTGAGAAGAGCTCTGGAAGGACGAGTGGGGCAGCGAGGACACCAGAGGAGCGTTACAGTTATCTGGAAAAACAGAAAAATGAAATACGACATCAGTTAGAGTCACATCTGGGCTCTTTACATGTTCTCCAAAAGTATGCGGACACCCTACAGGGCTAGTCCCATACAGATAACAGGGGTTTAATGTCCAGGTGTCCACATACTTTTGACCACTTCATCTATTTATCTGACTGAGATGCTGCTGAGGAAGCAGTAAAATCTAACATCTGAACAGTATATGACCAAAAGTATGTGGACACCCCATGTAAATAAATCCAAAATGATCACAATGTATTAAAAATAGTCTAACATGATGAAAGATTTGTACAAAAATTACTAAAAATGACTCCAATATTGTCAAAAAATAACTTAAGATTTGTGCAAAATGACTAAAACTTGTCAAAAAATTACTTAAACTGAGTCCAAAATAGCTAAAACTTTGCCAGAATGACACAAAGTTCACAAGATTTGACCAAAAAAATGACACAAATTAATGAATTAAAATGAATTAAAAAAGTGTGTCTGGAATGACTCTAAATGTGTCTAAAATGTTGAGAATTTACTTTAAAATGACACAAAATTACTACAAAATTACGAAAACTCATCCAAAATGACACAAAATTTGTCAAAAACTATAAAAATTAGTCCAACAATAATCCAAAATTACTCAAAACGAATCTAACAAGGCTCAAATCTTGCCAAAATGACTTGCGTCTTGTTAAAAATTACACAAATGAGTCCCAAATGACTAAAAATTAGTTTAAAAATATGTCCAATGTCCAAAATAATGCAAAATTTTTACAAAATTATTCAGAATTAGTCTGAAATGACTCAACTTTTGTTTAAAAAAAAATGCCTCAAAATGAATCCAAAATGACTAAAACTGGTCTAAAATGCATAAAAAGTGTCCAAAATAACACAAAATCTTGAAAAAAAATTACTCGAAATTAGTCTAAAATGGCTCAAATCTTGGTAAAAATTATGTTCAAAATTTGTTCAAAATGAATCAAAATGAGTCCAGAATGACTTAAGTCTTTAATTTATACAAATTCGTCCAAAATGACTAAAACCTGTGAAAAATGCCTAAAGATGAGTCTAAAATCACTTAAAATGTGTCTAAACTCATACAAACTGTTTAAAAATTCATCCAAGACGACTAAAACTGGAACAAAATGGTTAAAGATTGGTCTGAAATGACTCAAAATGTGTCTAAAATGATGTACAAAACTTGTTGAAAATGTCTCAAAAGTCTTGTGCATATATACAGGGGTACAACATCCAGCTGTCTATTTACTTTTGATCATATTATTTATTTATCTGACTGAGATCATTTTAGGGAAGCCTTAAAAACTAACATCTATACAGTTGATGACCATAAGTATGTGGACACCTTATAGGGTCAGTCCCTTACAGATAACAGGGGTTTAACGTCCAGGTGTCCACATACTTTTGACCAGGTGTCCTACATGCATTCATTGATCTGACAGTAATCTAAAGGTGTCCTGCAGGTGTTGAACATCTGGATCAGAGTTCAGCTGCACCTGTTTTACAGCCAGAACCTCCAGAACCTCCAGAACCTCCAGAAGCCGGTCTCTGATCCGGTTCTGAGGCTCCTCCAGCGCTCTATCAACCCCAGCAGTGACCCGGAGCTGCTTCAGTGTCGCCTTTAATCCTCCACAGATCACTGAGCAGATTAACACAGCAGGGATTTAGGGATGTCGGTCCGGCAGAACAACGACTACATCCAGCAGAACAACATCCAGACTGGATCCTGTCAGACTCTGTGATCAGCTGATGACACGTTTTCTAATCCTGAGTTCAAGTGACTGAAAATGTGGCTCCGACTTCCAGGCGTCCGCTTACTTTTGGCCATGTTGTCCATTTATCTGATAGAAATGGCTTTGAGTGTCCAGTACATGACCATAAATATGTGGACACACACTGTATGTTCTGTTTAGTCTTTTTAGACACATTTTAAAGCATTTTGGACAAAATTTGAGTCTTTTTTTTGTCAAAATCTTGTGCCATTTGGGGAAAGCTTTTAATCTTTTTCGGCTCATTGTGAGTTATTTTTTACCAAGTTTTGAGTGATTGAGATCGTGGCCAACTCTCACTGATAGCATGGAGATGTAATGATGAGTTGTCCACATAATTTTATATAATAGTAATATCTAAAATCATAGTTGATTTAAGGCAGCAGCTAAAACTAACCACTATATACATATACAGTATGTGACCATAAGTATGTGGACGCTGATGAGAGAAACTCCATTTAAATACAGCAGCTGCAGCCTCCACGTGTCCGTTTACTTTTGGCTACGTTATCAAACATTCTGCTCACATCTGGATCAGTGAGGGTCATCCAGCTGCAGCAGAACCCACAGCGGGTCGTTACTTCCTGCCTCTTACTTTTTATTTCAGTCCCTCTGACCTGATTGGAAGCTCTCACACTCTCACATCTGCTGCCAGCGTTTTCTAATCCTCATCAAAGTCAAACTGGATCAAGTTCTTCCATCCAAATGGAGCAGCGGCAGAACCGGAACCAGAAGAACCAGAGGAACCAGAGGAACCAGAAGAACCAGAACCAGAAGAACCAGAGGAACCAGAGGAACCAGAAGAACCAGAGGAACCAGAAGAACCAGAGGAACCAGAGGAACCAGAACCAGAAGAACCAGAGGAACCAGAGGAACCGGAACCAGAAGAACCAGAGGAACCAGAAGAACCAGAGGAACCGGAACCAGAAGAACCAGAGGAACCAGAAGAACCAGAAGAACCAGAGGAACCAGAACCAGAAGAACCAGAGGAACCAGAGGAACCAGAGGAACCAGAAGAACCAGAAGAACCAGAGGAACCAGAACCAGAAGAACCAGAGGAACCAGAGGAACCAGAAGAACCAGAGGAACCAGAACCAGAAGAACCAGAGGAACCAGAGGAACCAGAAGAACCAGAAGAACCAGAGGAACCAGAACCAGAGGAACCAGAGGAACCAGAGGAACCAGAGGAACCAGAAGAACCAGAGGAACCAGAACCAGAAGAACCAGAGGAACCAGAGGAACCAGAAGAACCAGAGGAACCAGAACCAGAAGAACCAGAGGAACCAGAGGAACCAGAAGAACCAGAGGAACCAGAAGAACCAGAGGAACCAGAACCAGAAGAACCAGAGGAACCAGAGGAACCAGAAGAACCAGAGGAACCAG